>BMAW01046039.1:0-50644 GCA_019974015.1 Nephila pilipes
TACATGTAATTAATATATTATTAACTAATATATTATTCATTTTAATAATTTATCGTTTATTTAAATTTTAAATACATTTTGCTTAAATACACTCAATTTAATAATTATCGTTTCCTTTAATTTTACAATCGGAAAAGTTAACTGTTGTCCCTTTCTCTATAATTCATCGTTTAGTTTAATTCTTATATTTAATTGCGTAGTTTAATAATAATTATATAAAAAAAGCTCAACGTGGGTGGCTAATTCTGTTTTTTCTTTCAAGACTTTATATATATATATATATATATATATATATATTCCTTTTAAGGTTTTATCTTGAACTAAAAATTATTTTTATTGCGTGTACTTTCACATTCTTCTGGAAAATATGACAGACAATTATTTCCGCACCTTCAAATAATCCTTATTTATCACCACAGAAATAAACCTCAAGCACGCCATTTTGCAAAAACTCTTTACTTAGAACTCTTTACTGTCAAAAAATATATGCTGTGGTATTTTCAAATTAAAAAACTATGGTTATTGAGTACATACAGGAATAAAATAAATTATTACACATTATTATTATTAAATGCAATTTTTATAGACGTTAGAGCTGTCATTTACTTAAAACACGAATTAATAATTTTTTAATATTATATTTTGTTGATATATGGATTGTTAAGCCTTTAAGTATAATACTATGAAAACCTTAATTTCTTTTTCAATTTTTTTTAAATTTTCGTTTTTATATTTTAAAGATTTTTTCTCTTTTTTTTTTTTTTTTTTTCTTATTAACTTTATTTTTTGGATTTAAATTTTCACCTTTTTTTTTCAATTCATTTGATGTTTTAACCATTTTTAATAATATATTTTGTTGATTGAGATAATTAGGCCTTCAGTTGTTGAATAACCCAGCTTAAAATATAAAGACTGTAACAATAATAAATATACAATCCTTCAATTTTTTTAATTGTTCTAATTTATTTACACATTATTTTTATTTTTCTTCTCTTCTGATTATATATATATATATATATATATAGTCAGTACAGATATTACAATATTTTTTCTGTGATATATATACAGGGGTTGGACAAAAATATGGAAAAACCTTTTAAAAAACATGTTTCTTTGCTTAATATGGTGTAGGCATCCAAAACAGCTTGCAGTCTTCTCGGAATGGATAAATACAGTTCCTGTATGTGTGCCAAGGGAATATTATACCATTCTTCCTGCAAAACGGTGGCAAGTTCAGATAACGATGTTGGCGGTGGATAACGAGAACGCACTTTCCGTTCCAATGTAGACGACAAAGGTTCGATAATATTCAGGTCTGGTGACTGTGGTGGCCAGGGGAGATGGAACAAATCCTCCTCGTGCTCAGAAAACCAGTCATGGACAATGTGAGCTGTGTGAATAGGGGCTTTGTCGTCTTGGAAGACACCCTCACCATCGGGGAACAAAGTTTGCACCATGGGATGAACTTGATCTGCCAAAATGTTCACATAAGTCTTGGCAGTCATGTGCCCTGACACAGTTATCATGGGGCCAGCAGAGAACCACGATATGGCTGCCCAAACCATAACAGAACCCCCGCCATGTTTCACTCTTGGCAACAAGCAGTCTGTATTATAGGCTTGAGATGGCGTTCTCCAGACGTAAACTCGGCCAGAAGTGGGAAACAATGTGAAAGAAGACTCGTCAGACCATATTACACACTTCCACTGCCCTATAGTCCAGGCTTTATGACTTAAACACCACCTTTTCCTGTTACGGGCATTAGCATCACTGATGAGTGGCTTCTCAATTGCAGCACGGCCAGAAATTCCCTGTTTATGAAGCTCCCTTCTAATTGTTTTGGTACTCACAGGGTTCTGTAACACAACATTCATTTCAGCAGTAACTTTTGCAGCTGTGGTCTTCTTATTTTTCGTCACAATTGCCCTTAATGATCATCTGTCACGATCACTCAGCACACACTTTCGTCCGCGCTGTGATTTAGCAGATGATGTTTTTCCGCTTTTCAAATATGCGGAATAAATCTTCGATACAGTACCTCTTGAAACACTAAACACCTCGGTTACCTTGCTTACGGAAGCACCTACCATACGTGCTCCAACAATTGCCCACGTTCGAAGTCTGTTAACTCTGACATAATGTAATGACAACCTCACATAACAGTTCTCCGACAACAACTGAATTGTTTAGCACTTTTACGAAGTTGTATAGGTGGCGTTAGTAGTCAAAAACGCCAGCGCCACCTACATATTTCATTAAAATCAATCTTTCTTTTCAAACATGCATTTTACAAGGTGTTTCCATATTTTTGTCCACCCCCTGTATATATATATATATCTCTGAGCAAAATTATTGTATTATCAGTTCTGAAAACTGATTCTAATATTGTAAATGACAAATGTAAATAAAATTATTTACACAGCCGAACTGAATTGCTTCAGATTTAAGAAATGTCTGTTAATGATTTAACAAAGGTGAGATTTCACCTATAATAACGCTGAGGCTAACTAAAGAAGCAGACATTAGAAACAAGTTTTAGCCTCAGTCTTAGATCCAGAGATAGAGGCACAAGAAATTGAAGAGAGGCACAAATGGGAAGCAGGCTAGCCAGAGATAAGGAAAGACGTTCTATGGTGATAGTCTAGAGTGGAATGAAAAAACTAAAATGAAAGTTCTAATGTCTAGCTGGACTGTTTTGCTGCTCTACACGCTATATTGTTGCTAAATTTTAGTGCTTCCTGTGAAAATCAAATTTAAATACCATTTGTTCTTGTTATACGAATAAGTTGGAGGTTTGATTTGCAGCAGCATCGTTTAGTTCCGCTCTACATCACAGTGAAAAATCGATTTTTTTTAAAAAAAGTTTCTTCAAAAATTAAACTTAAAGAAAGATCTACGAATTATTCAATATGCACGTGATACATTAGAAAAGCTGAGCAGAACGGAAGATGGAAGTCTTACGGAATTACAGTATTGGATCGAATAGTGAAATAAAATTTGAACCCTTATATTTTTCAGCAAGATTGTCTCATTTGTGTCAATTCATACAAAAGGTAGAAGTTGCTGTTTTTAATTTTGAAAATAAAAATAAAATTTAATAATGTTTATATTATTGATCCCGTACGCATTTAAATTATACATGTTTATTTGAATTTAAGTGTTTCCTCATTAGTCCTGCAATAATTATAATATCATAATACATTTTAAATGTATCTTTATGTCTCAGTTGTAAGATATTGACCGAGCGCTGCCTCACCTCACACTCAAATGCATCTTATCTCATTTCATTTTCTTCCAGAAATAGTCCCATTTTGACAGAAAATATTGCATTTGGTCTTCCATTATCGGTGGATGCATCCAACTATTCTCTTTTCCCATCTTTGTTCATTATCAAGATGAGAGGAGTCAAGGAAGGGCTTATCATTATTTGCCGGTGAATCTTTTCGACTTTCAAGGACGCCTCGATCAGCACCAAACGTAATCTGTTCAGAAAGCCTCAGACGGAGTTGTCAACAAAAGCACCTGATATGCTCTAAGGCAACTACGAGACGGGAATGAAAAATTGTTCATATGATTTAGCAAAATGTAGTTATTGGATGTCAATTTTGTTTAAAATTTATTTTGTGTCTTTAAGTTCGAACTTAGCCTTAGTGTTATTTATATTTAACATAATACATTTCATACTGGTGAGAACAAAAATGTTAAATAACTTTAAAAATGTTATTTTTAATTAGATACTTTTCCTTCGCCTCTACCATTACAGACAAAAATAAGTTACTCTGTAGTACACTTTATAATCCGTAATAATTTGATCCGCAGTAATTTAATCATAATAAAAGAAATGTGTAGCATTAAATTGTATTTGTAATTATGATTGTAGATACAATCAGTGCTATACAATAATCATTCTAAAACAACTGGATACTTAGTATCCGTGTTTAGATTAAAACTTTAATTATTAAATTTTGTGAAAATTAAGAATTTAATAACACTACTCTATCATTCTTTGATGTATATACTTATTACACACTTGCTTGAAATGGACAAACAATCAAAGTTTTGAAATCCGAATGTTAACCCAATTAATCTTAAAGTCATTTAAATTTGGCAGCATATATATATATTCTTCGTGTGTGTGTGTGTGTGTGTGTGTGTGTGTATCATTAAATTTTGGAGTAACTTGAATTAGTAAATATCTGTTACATTCTAAGTACGATAATAGTTAACAATACTTTTTTATGTGCAAAAATGCATTAAAAATAAATAAATGAAGAAATACCAGTTCTTTTCCTTTGAAATTCGAAGATTTTTCGTAACTTTTCACCGCAATATTCTAATTAGAACTAATCCTCATTATGTAGACCTTTTTAATGGAAATTATTTTATATGTACTTTGGAATATGAGAAATATAAAAAAATCTCGATGAAATCTTGTGCGAACGTCGAATGCTTCTAAATGAATATCACGTGAAGTTTATTTTGTATTAATTGTAATATATATTATATTAAAATAATTTTCTTTTAAATAAATTTTTTGCACTAAATGTCTTAAAAAATTGTTAAACATGTATAATTAAAATATGTTAAATATTAATTTATGTTAAATATATATAAATTTAAAATATATAATTATTTTAAAACTTCTTGTATTATACAAGACATTTAAAAAAAATAAATTTTGCCAAAGGTTATTTAATGTATTATATTATAAAATAATAGAAATTTGGAGCTATAACGATGGAATGTTTTAAAATGGTAGGTATTTTACCTTCCCGTATGTAGTGTTATGGTTGTGATTTTTTCACCTTTATATCAGACATATTATTCTTGTTACATATTATTAGTAAAGTCTTTTATTACGAGAGTGGTTCAAAAAGTATTAATATTAGAAGACAGATGGCATCGATAAGGTTAGTTGCTATTACCATTGGGTATTGCCATCTATTAAGCGGAACCGGAACAAATTTGACATTGAATTATACATAAGTATCGATTTGGTAATCATTTGTTGCTAAATCAACATTTGATTGCTTCCGCGTTCGAGTTGTCACCGTCTGTGAGACCTGGATTCACCAATATACAGCCGAAACCCAATCAACAATCAAATCGATGGGTTGCATGAGCTGAATCTGCCCCAAAGAAGGTGAGGATGATCTCATCTGCCGAAAAAGTTATTACGATAATTTTTTGAGGTGTGAAAGTCGTCACCATTAGGAACATGAGTAAATGAGAGAGCTGCTTTGTGAGTCATGATGCTTACTAAAAATAAACAATTTTTCGATCCAGCGACTTCTCTTAGATTTTCTAAAAACTTATAAAAATCCCTCGTACTTTTAATTGTGCTTAATTTTCTTCGTTAAACAGTGAATCAAGGTAATTTTTTTGAGTTAGGACTGAAATATAAACCAAACAAATCAAACCAAAAACCCAAACGAAGTTGCAAATGGAGTATTATAAGAATATAGCTTTCAATTTAAAAAAATTACATACATGCATTTTTCATATTGCACTATTTTTGTTCTACATTTTGATATTTGTAAATTTTATGGATACAAATATGTAAAGTTTTTCTGTAAATGTAGTGAGTATTTTGGAATAATTGTAAAGTTGTTCTATAATATAATTTTTTTCCACTTCCAGCAAGGAAGGATTTTGGTCATAAATAAATCTTTCTTTTAAGAGGAAGTTTTTTTAAGTATGAAAACAAATTTATTTTAATAGCATGAATATCTCTTATAATTCAAAAACATATAAACAGATCTTTTATAAGTATTTTTTCATAAAAATCCTCCCTTAATTAAACTACATCTTTTCATCTAAATATTAAAGCTTAATTTTTAATTTTTTATTTTTATCTCAAGCGAAGCATTATGTTATACTACTAAAACAATTATGAAGCACGGTGATAAAAATAGTAGTTTTAAAATCATATTTTATTTTTTTCACTTCTTCTAAAATTCCCTTATCAACAGAGAACAGAAGGATATAAACTTTCAAGCGAGAAATTTGTCTCGTATCATTCTTTCAAGCGTGACTTTAGAAACAAAAAAACGATTCCTGTAAATCAAGATTTGAGGTAAGAGGTGAAAAAATGACTTTTTTAAACATGCGTTGGTAACTTTTATTTTGTAGTCTTAAAACTTTCTCAGTATTAAATCAGTTATTGGGGAACATTTTAAAAAACACTCTTATAAATAGAAGTTTCTTAGAATAGAAGATTATACAGAAGATTATTTAACATTTACATTAACAAACTAAAAGCGAATAGTATTGAATTAAATAGATCTGCCAATAAATACTATTGAAATTATGATCTTGATATTATAATAAAGTACTTTATTCAATTATTCACATATTATCAACCTTGTTAACTATTCTGCGTATCTACCTTGCTGCATTATACTAGTTACATAAACACATTTTGTCAGAGAATTTCTGAAATTTTTATGTTTACTCTATTTTTATTTGGTGTATTTCATTACACACACACATACACACACATATATATAATGTGTGTGTATGTTTGTATTTGTATACATAAATGATATTATATATAGAAAAAGTATATTTTGTCATATATCTACATAGATTGTATCAATTTTGCAAACATTGCAAATGAAATTCATTTCGTTTCGATGCAGGCATGCGAGGACCCTATTTTTCTGCAAAAAAGATAAGAGTTTAGAATAAGATAAAATTATTAATAAACATCATTTTAAACATGGTCCTTTTCAACATAATCACCGTGATAATTTGGGCATTTTTCAAGTCGGTTGACGAGCGAGCATTCATCGAAGGACGTTACCGCCAGTGATGTGAGATGGACCTGGTAAGCTTTAACCTCTTGTCCAGTTTTTTAAGTAAAGGAAGGGATGAAAACCACTCGGTGCTAAATCAAGACTGTTCGTCGGATCATCAAATACATCTCCTTTAAGCTGCTCTAGAAGCTGTTCGATTACAGTAGCGCTGTGAGGTTGAGCGTCGTCATGGATGAGTGCGACAGATGTCAGCATTCCTCTTCTTTTGTTTTGAATTGTTCTTCACAGTCCTTGTATAGTTTGACATTAAGCAGCTGCAACGATCGTTGTCTCCAGTTCTATAAACTCAACAAGCAGGATACCGTTTCGTCTCAAGGATACCGTTGTCAAGATACCGTTGCAATAGTCTTAAGGAATAAAGGATATTACTAGAAAATACATATAATCCGTATTCAGTAGTCGCAGCAGATGGCGCTGCTTGAATTTCATCTATATATATATATATAAGTGTGTGTAATGAGAGTTATAATTTGAAACAGGAGAAAATAAAATTATGTGCTGTTTCAATTATGACTGGGTAATTTTGATTCATCTAATAGAGAGAGGGAAATCATTAAATTATAAGACTTTCACCGAGTAAAAGTACATGGAACATCTTTTTTTTTAAATTAAAGATACTTAACTGTATATATTTTATTTCATTTCAATTGAGTTGTCTTCTGAGGCTTTCTGCGGAATTACATTTTTCTCCTATTTTTGAAAGTTTTGTCTCCACTGTTTTAAATACATATTTTTTTTTTTTTTTTTTTTTGGTCCTCAAATATATTCGAAAATATTTTCGAAATTCGAGAAGAAAATGTAATTCAGCATAATTCTTCGTTTTTTGGATGCACTTCTTGAATTCAAATACATAAAATCGACTGAAAAATTGCATGGGATTAATATTATGTTCATGAAATAAAATTGGTTAGTAGTAGGAGCTTTAAGCCGAATTCTTTGAAGAATAAGAAATCACAGATACACATAAACATTAAATTTTCTTTTCATGTGGGTACATATATTATACTTAATATCCAAGTTTGAAAATTTAAGCATTTTTGTATAAATACTTCTGATAACTCTGAAAACGCATTAGTAATTAAGATTTTATTTTGCGCAAATCCATAAACAGTTTTTGAGAAAAACACTTGATTAAATATTTAGAATTTTAATTAAATAGCATAAATTTGTTTCAAGAGTAGATTCTTATAAAACATAAAAATTTCTGAAGAATATTACTTAAAAAGAAAGTTCAAATTTATGCCCATAAAAACGTCACTTTAAGAAGTTATGATGTAATCTTTGTTCTAAAATTTCACCGAGTTTTAATTAATTACTGGACAGGTGTTGTAATTCGCGAGAAACTGAATCTAAAAAAAATATGAAACGTTTAAAGTTCTTTAGATAGCTTGAAGAAAAAAGAAACAGAATGTTTACAATTTTTTTATTATTAAACTCCTGTAATTTGCATCACAATAGTGTTTCGAGAAAGTAAATAAGTAACGCGTTTCTCTCAAAAGTCGTAAAAATGCATCAAACGAGTTTTCAACAAAATATCAATATCTAATGTTCCTACGCAGATTATTTTAAATATATCATTCAAGTTGAATTTTAAACCCATTGCTTAAAATTCTTTATATATATAAATATATATATATATATATATACTAGGGTACAAAGTAAAATTATTTACACTTTCCGTTACACAACTTTTTTTTGAACAAAGACGGGTGTACATTAGATACATTATTTTTCGATATAGTCTCCACCTTGAGCAATGCACTTGATTCAGTGAGCCATATACTTTTAATACATCAAAATAATAAAGGATATCTTACATTTTCCAGTAATATTAGTTACATTGGTGGTATAAAGTTTTAGATACCATATGAATATGCATATTTAGAAATATTTCATAATGTACGTATTATAATCATGATTATTGCATTCACAGATAAAATCTAGAAGTAATATATTAGATCACTAGGAAATATCTTGCTAGCAAAGTATAGCTTTTTAATATTTTAAGCCAAGAATAATTTTTAATGAGTCATTGCAATAAAAATATTATTATGACTTTAGTATTTTCGATGCTAATATTTTTAATTTGAGACATTACCAAACTTTTTAAAATTATATTTCATGTAACTATTCTAATTATTGTACTGGGTCGTGTTATGTGAAAAGTCGAATTTTTAGATTCAGATAAGCATTTTGTTATTCAAAATAAAAATCACTCATTTGAACGTATACTTGTCAACATCGTTTCCAACAAAATAAATCCTCTTTCAAAATAAGTGGGTGCATTGAATGATACCAATGTTGAGAAGAACGTATTGACATCAATCCTATTACTAAAAATCTTATTTTATACGTTGTATCACAAACTACGAAATAAAGGAAAATCATTGGTGAAAGATCAGGAGAGTATGGAAGAAGAGGCATGATATCGTAGTCTAATATAAGTCAATGAAGAGTTATTTACGCCACCTGTGGCCATGCGTAATCACTGAGGGAAATGGATCTATGTGAATCGCTTAATGTAGGATCCCTTTGGACAGGTGTCTTATTCGTTTCCTATATACTCTGATCCTCAGACCAATATTATCTTATAGTTATTCAGCTTGTGATTTGACTACAAAAACACACAGAAATACATCACAAAAATCAGAGAACAACATCATGACACAAAGTGTTAACGTTGGATGGCCTACGAGAAACACTGACATATACACTACCTTTAATTTTCCAACCATTCGAAACACCATGCAAAAATAGCCTTTAAATTCCTTAATAATCCCAAGTACGCCAACAGTAATTCCATTCAATATGACTCTGATTACAATTAACGACTCTGATCTTAAGCGACTCCAAAAAATTAAAAGAACTAAAAACATACTCTTAAACTTCTAATTTTCTAAAATAATATAGCATTAAATTTCCACAGACACAAACTACACCCTGTTACACCTATCGCAGTTAACCCAGTACATAAACAGAACACGTTATAATGTCCCCACATCTCATGCAAAACTTTTCCAAACACTGATACAAATTGAGACACTGTTACGAAAGGCATTTACTCATTTAGGGGTATGCTAAAGGGAAGCAACACCCACGACAACCACCTAATAGTTAAAAACTTTAAAAATTTCTTAACTCTTAAAATCTTAGTATTTTTTGGAATTAATATCAAAACCTCCAGTAACTTTCAATTTTATAATGTATTTTCTAAATTTTAAATGTAATTTTTTTTATTAAGTACCACTAGTTTCTAATTAATTCTAAAGCAAAACGCAGTTCTGGGTAATAGAATTCGAAGTTCATCTCCACCAGGGTTTTCAACAAATATAGAGATTAAGAGTCAAATGGCCCATCTACTGCAGCTAAAAATAACCAATGGTTATTCGTTATTTCAATCAACGGTAATTAGTGTGCCTTAAAAATGAATAATGAACGATCCACATCGCACTCTACCGTACAGATGCCATAATCTTTAGCTATGTAGGGACAGCTTCGGTGTATATCCTTCCCTTTCATCACCGTTAATCCCACGTTCTGATCGTTTTCTGTTGCCATAGATTAGTTATCGGCAAACCTTTGACCTCTTAGGGATCTTCATAACTATTTTAAACAATAGAATTCCTTGATTTCTCAATTAGAAAACAGCAAAATATACATTGTAATTACTTTTTGACTTTTTAAAATAATTTTTCAAACGTGTCAGTTATTTTTTGGGTACCTGATATGTGTCTCATATTATCTGAAATCCAAAAATACTTATATTACTTATGATGTCTTCCTAAGTTATACAATATATTACATTTAAAAAAACATATGTTAGTATGTAAATGTAACTTAATTAAACTATTTCTTCAGTACAAACCCTTTTCCTCCGAAATCTTATGTACACACTCAATTTTTCCAATAATATCGTGTTCTGAAGTTCTAACAAATTTTGGAGATATTAAAATTAAGTAATATATATATATATATATATATATATATATATATATATATATATATACTTAGATACATATATGTATCTATATATACATATATAGCAATCTCTATGATAAATATAACTTAGAGAATATGGTAAAACTGAGTAAATTAGTACTTCTTAGTTACTAAGTTATTCAGTACTAACACAATCAGTACTCTTAGGAAACTATATTATTTTAAATAAAAAAACATACAAATATAAAAAAGGCTTGCCTCAAGGAAGACCAGTTAGTGACATTCAGGCTTGCATTTTGATGAATCGAACAATGTAAACAACTCTCTTTGCATTTTCTACATTCTATATCTGATATAAATGTAGTAAAAACCGGACATAGATATTTATATCCAAACTATTTGGTTTTATTACAGACGAATTTAGATAGAAGTAATTTTGAATATCTAAATGAGGAACTACAGATAATCCATTAGACTATTTATGATAATTTATATGTTTAAAGAGATGTATTTAAATTTAAGGTAATTAAAATGCCTCTCTGGAAGAGCACTATTATATCCATTCATAGAATCATTATTGTTACGTATTGCATCGTAATAAATCGCTAACTGCTCAAGATAACGACAGAATCAGTCATATTGAGAAATTTGTAGGATATTGTTAAGAGTGGGATTATCCATTAGATTCCTCGGAAAAATATATTAATTGTAATTTGTATGATGATCTATATTGATATATATTTAAGATTTCCCATGAAGAAATCTTAGTTGCCTCTGAAGGATATTGAAATATGGTTTTTGATCTCAAATTTGACTTCTAAAAAAATTTATATTGTGACAATTTTCTTACCAAGATCATTTTTTATAAATTGATTTAAATGAATTTTTGATATTCATATTTTGAAAAGTGAGATTTTATTCTGAATCTTTTAGATTTGTGATATTTTTGGAAATTAAATTCTGAAACATAAGGGTTATTAACTTTCAGGACTTTCATGGAATTTTCATGATTTTTTAAGAAAAAGACAAATCCACCACATAACATTTGGATTACAAAGACAGCTAGTTAATGATCTAGTTGTGAAGATCTCTTGAAATTTTACACAATTTACGCCTACAGACACACATTTCATTCACAGTATTCAAAATATTTTAATTACTAAAATTCAAGTTTGTGTTCTTGTGGATTTTACTCTAGCTGATTGCATTGATTTTGAGCAAGCTTGGATTTAGGTATGTTTTTGTTTTAAATTTTTAAATCTTAAGTAATTTTTAATAAAACAATTTGGTAATAAATTTTTGTAATTGAGTACCTTGCCTTTTCTTTTCTTGTCTCTTTCGTTTAATTATTACAGTTTTCATTTTGAAGAGATCCAATTTTTAGCCAACAAGCTTCATAGGTGGGATAAGGGGCAAGGAAGAAGTTGAAACGCTTTAGTATCAAGGCGGAGCCACCTTTTGGTCTAGTTGGTTATAGCAGTGCAAAAGTGACCGGACAAGTTTTCTTCGAACCCAAAGATTGAACATTCGAGACGCTGCCACTTTCGTTGCCATTTGTTCTCCGATGCGACGGAGTAGAAAATATAACCCGTTGAAGAACCAGGAATTCGAACACAGCGAGAAGGTAGCAATACCTAGAACTACGGGTTGCATTTGCCCCTCACGTAACACCTTCCCTCTGTGTGTTTAAGTAAGAAAACCATACCTTAATCCCAACTAAATATATACCGATTACAGCGGACGCGTAAAATTGACCCACCACTCAACTGGATGGCTATTGACGTTCATTGGAAACTTCAAAAACGAAATTCCATCCAACAGGGAGGGGATGTAAACCAATTGCAGTAATGACGGAAAAATAACTTTCTCTTAAATATGATCCAGAGTATTCCTTTTCTCATCATCCGGGTAATACTGCATAGGAGATATGTAGCAGCTGGATTAAGTAACAACAAAAAGTTAAAACGCTTTAATATCTATCCTGAAAGTTAATCTGCTTTAATATAGAAATTAAGAGCAGGAAACAAGCAACAAGAAAAATTTTCTTGTAATGTAAGTTTCTAAACACCAGGGGCTTGCAAGGTCAAATGTTCTACTGCCCCCCCCCTCTCCTGCCAGGACAGTAAATATCTTCCGCCAAATCGTAGTAGAGCATCCAGACTCTGGTAGCAATTGAAATAATTTTCTCTTACAAGAACACTTAACCTGCAGTCACAGCTAAATATCTCGAATTTTACTCTCCTCTTTTATCTTTTTGGATGAATATCGGTCTTCTAGCGCTTTATTCATATTCAAAGACTTTTGATCTTTCTGAAATTTTTGTGCTACTGTATTTTGGATATAATTATATCTTTTTAAGCCTTATGGATCATATATAAAATATACATAGCTGATGTTTTTCAGTTTAATACAGAATTTGATGACTCGATGCTGTTCTATGCATTTCCACTTTGCTCTAAACACATTTTCACTCTATGGGTGAAATCTACGCTCTTCCCTCGGAGTCATCTAACATGGTTTTTCTAGTTAACTTTGTAATATAGGTTATTTGTTAAACTTCCCTCAACTAATGTTTGAGGTTACTTTCTGACTTTATAGTAGGTTTCCAGATTCTTCAAATGAACTGTGATATTACTAATTAAGTAAATTTTTAAAAGGGGATTGACTAGATATAATTAAATAGTATAAAATTGAAAAATAATTTAATTGAGGGAAAAGGTTACAGCAACAATAATGATGTTATTGTGATGTGTAAGGAAATCTTGCGCGTCTAGTTGATTTGGTGAGATTAGGACCCAACACTGTGGGAGGGAGTGACTATTTGAGGAATGTATATGCATCGTTTAGGTATTCTTTAGTTATTACTGATTTTTTTGTTTAGTTTTTATTAACGTCGCATAGGAGCAACACCAGGCCTATTGGCGACGGACTTCGTAATTTTGAATCATGGTCAAGTGACGAGGACCACACCTGAGCTGGCACCCCCTCTCTTAACATCCACACCACACCAACGGGAGGACTTTTGGCCCCGACAGATTTAACGTGCATCATCCCCGGCTACACGGCGAGTTTTTGGCGGCCACGGATCGAAACCGCGACTGAACGAAAACCGCCGGCCACGAAGAAGAAACATTGACCACTAGGCTACCGCGGCCACTAGTTATTACTGAATCTTACTCTCGGATAAAAGCTATTATTGATGATGTTTCCTGTTATTCGAGGATTAATAAAAATAACTTGGAAATATAATTGATTATTTTAGTTACTTTGCCTGATCAGTTAGCAAAACATTCAACAAGACAGACGAGACGGATGATAGGATTACGTCACAGCTGCATGTAATCTGTACATTAATCTAACTCCTACAGACCTCCCTCCATCTATTCCTATCAGTTGCAAGAAATCAGTCCCGACGTTATTGGATAAACCCTACATTATGTATACTACAGTAATATTTTATGCCTTGAATATTATACATGTGTGCATATTTTCTAAATGTTCATTCTTAATAAATGAACCATGATTCGTATTACCAATTAAGTAAATACAATTGATCACAAATATTCCAGAAACCGGTTTTGTTATTCATTTAATCCTCAATATACGAAAGTGAACTGAAACGTTTCGAACCAAACAAAGATTTAAGACATTTTTTCTTTGAATTTATTTTTATTTTTCAACAAAAACAAAGTCTTTGTCATCCGAGTGCAATCTTTAGATTCAGGAACAAAAAACAGTCACTTGGGACAAGATCTGATGTGTAAGAGAGTGGTCAAGCAGTTCAAACTTTCGTCATGGCAACACCAAAGATGTGAGACGGTTCATTGTTTTGGTGAAACATAATTTTTTTTTTTTGTGGCTGTTTTTTGTAATTCCTGCAATCAGCATTTCAAGTAATAATACGCAGTATGCACCTGTAAGGGTTTTCCCTGTTTGAAAATATTCGATTAAGATTACTCCATGACTATCTCAAAAAAAGTCGCCATCACTTTTCCTGCTGCAAAAACAGTTTTTGCTTTTTTTGGAGCCCATCTCCCCTTCGCAGTTCAATTTTGTTTCGAGCAAAATACGGTGTATCCACGTTTCATCTACTGTAATTAATTGGCACCCAAACTCTGATTTATTGAACTTAAACACTGTTTTAAAAGAGCGTTGGAAATGTTCTTTTGAACACATTTTTGGTCTAATGGGGGCAAACAAAGCACCTAATACGCGGACAAGTTTTTCATTCATATGTCTTGATTCAATATGTGACACAAACATCTTCTTTGGACATATTCATACCCTCTGCTATTTATCACACTTGAATTATTCGACGTTCATCTAGTACCATTTGGTGAATTTTAGCGAAATTATCATCAGTACTTGCAATTTTTGGAAGTCCCGATCGTTTATCATCTACAAAGCTACTACTGTATCGTTTAAATCTAGATGCCCAAATTTTCATGGTTGTAAGTGAAGGTGCACAGTCCCCGTACAAAGCACCCAACTCATCCTCAATTGGCGTATTGCCTTTCAAAAATAAATAATTAATGACCGCTTGATACACGATTTTTTTCCATTTAAGAAAAAGCACTCTCATTGATTCAGTGAACCAATTATCAAACAAAACTGAGCGTCCAAAATGACTGAAATTTTGGTGAGTACCTGTCAAAAGATGCACAACCACATTCCCTAGCTTTTATTGAAGAGTGCGGTCATCTCCCCGTCAATATCGGAAACATTTCAGACCCCACCCTCGTAGTTGAAGAAAAAAAAATGTCATCTACTGTGTTTTACTTGGATTAATATTCTCCAGTTATTTTTTATTTAAGTCAAACGCAAAGTATTTTCGTAAAGTTTTTGTGTGAAAAGTTTTAGTTTTAAATAATAAAATTGCCATACAGATAAAAAAGAAAAACTAATAGTTATTTCCAATATTTGTATTAATAGTTTTTAGAACTTCTTTCGAAAAGGAAAAACATAAATAACACAATCAACATTTAATTTTGTTTCGAAATAAAATGTGTTAAAATTGTATTACTTATAAAATTACCTATATCAGTTTGGAAACTATGAAGTGGGCATTTTTATTTAGTCTGTGTTCAGCTGTGACTGAAAGAGATTCATTGTAACGTGTGCAAGATATTATTTTTAAGTTATTCTTCTTAATCATTTCGTAATATTTTTTTGTGTTTCCCAGTTTTATATTATTTTTTCTCAGAAAACCTGAGGGAAACAAAACTCGATTTACATCCATTTTTCTTGTACGAGTTCAAATGGAATCATAGCGCTGATCAAGCTTCAAAGAACATTAATCACGCATTGGGAGATGGATCCACTAATAAAAAAATACTCGATATTGGTTCCAAAAATTTCGTTCTGGTAATGGGAGAATCCTTAACGAGCCTCGAGGAAGTCCACCAGCCCATAATGATAACGAGGAACGTCCTTAAGGACGACAATGGAATCCAATCTACACTCAACTATTCGTGAACTTGGGTCTAAACTAGGAACTAGCCATACAGCTGTGTTAAAACATCTGCTTGCAATAGATAAAGTAAAAAAAATGGAGTCATATGTGTCAAACGAACTAAAGCAACTGTACGTGACCCACCGCAAGAGCAGGTGTGCATTTTTGTTGCTTCTCAATAAACGATTGTCATTTTTACACTAAAAAAAACACCAAGAGGAAAAGTGGATTTTGTATGATAATTGAAAATGATCAAGCAAATGGGTAGATAAGAATATACCCCTAAGTTGAAATTTCATCAAAGAATAATTCGATATAAAAACCAACGTTTTTAAAAATAACGTTTTTATATGGTAGCAAACTTTATTAAAGAAAATTATTGAAATATTAGTTAAAACTGTTAGTTATTTTTAACTTTAAAATTTACTTAAAAAGATACATTTGTGAGCATATTAAGAAATTCATAATACTCATAAAATCAAAACATGCATTTGAAAGTTTGTAAGTCATTCTATTAAAAAAAATGGGAACCAGAATTCAGGAAAGGTTTATCCTTGGCGACAATAATTATTTGGCAGTATTTTGCCAAATGTGGCTACCCTGTTCCGTTTCACGGATTTAACGCTCAGCAAAAACAATCGCCAAGTTTGGTGCCAATTTTTGAAATCGCGCCAAGTGTTTGGGCTAAACTGCATTATTAAAGAAAATATTAGTTAAAACTTGTCGCAAATGTCTAAATATTGCATTGTTAGGCGAGTACGAACGATTCCCAAAATTTCAAAGCTCTAGCTTGATGGGAAGTTGGTTAAATTAACGATCGAAAATTTGATGACACACACACACACCAAGTGAAATTCAGAAAAACGTTTTAAAAAAGATTATGGTTACCATATGGTAGAATGCGAAAGGACTGATCCATTATTCTTTCCCACAACCAGACGAAATCATAACAGAGGAGTCCTTTGATGTGAAATCGATGTCATGCATGAGAAACATGAAAAAACCACCAACATTGCTCAATCGGAACGGCGCGATACTTCTGAGCTCTAAAACACGACCACATAAAGCTTCAATCTCTGTTGACAAATTAATTTCTTTACAATATGAAATTTTACCACATCCTCCATATTCACCAGATATTTCAACGACCGATTATTACCTTCTACGTAATTGCGAATTATTTTTAAGAGAAAAGAATACAATAACCAAAATGATATAAAATACTTTGAATTGTTAATTAACTCTAAAAAAAGAAGAGTTTTTTTCAAAAAGGCATATATGACTTGCCCAATCCCTTGCAGAAAGTCGTAGATGCCAATGGAAGTTATTTCGATTGAATATAATAAATAATATGAAACAATGCACTTGCTTGTCTTTTATTTTTATTCAAAGCCCATTTAATATATATATATATATATATATATATATATATATATATATATGCTTTTCTTATACTTCTTTATATACGTTAAAATATTTATCATATTCGTATAAAAATAATACCATAGATTTCATAACTGCTCGTAAATATTTGAAAGGAAAATCACCGCTCGTATTTAAAAAAAATATATATTTTTTGAAGATAAATATAAATGTCTTACAAAAATACTTTACTGTAAATAACTCTCATAAAATTCATATGATAAAATAAGCTATTCATATGATTATAAGAGATATTCCACCACGATTTATAGAATATACCATGAATTTTGAAGGTAGAATATCACATCTATTGATGTTTGCTATAAGTTATTTTGAAAATTGGTTAATCCAATATTTAATACATTTTATGTTTACTATGTTTTGTAAAAGAGGTAATTATTGAAAGCGCTTGCAGCTCTTGTAATTGGTGAAATGCAAGAAATATCTCAAAAATATTTTACGACGACATTGAATAAGCTCGAATTTTGATATGTTGAAATCAATTTTCAAGGTACAGTGAAAAAAAGTAATAAAATAAAGAACACAAATAAATTTCAGCATAATTATAATGAATTTCTTGTATCAAGAACATAATTAAATTGTCCTATATAAGGCGAAACTATATAGCGTATTTACAAAAGAATATCTCAAATTTGAAGAGCTACTGTTACAAAATAGACAATTTTACAAGTTTTTCGGACCAATACATTAATATGAAAAATCCATGCACAATTTGCCAAAAAACTGACTCAACCACAAAAAAGAACTCACTTCTTAAAAATAATTGTTCAATTATTCAATTACATATTAGAATCGAAGCAAACGATAGCATACCAACGGAATGAAAATTTGATTGATTGATTTGATTCCATTTTATTTAAGTAGTTTATTTTATTTCATTCCATTTGATTGAATTTTTTATTGATTGTATGGAAAGTGAGTGAGTGAATCGATTGATTGGTTGGGGTTAAATGGTTTTACAAACCCCTGGAGGGAGAGAGTTGACCTTGTAGTTCCACAGGTGTTTCGAACCTTTGGTCCGAAGAAAAGTTGGCCGTGGTAGCCTTATGGATAAGGCAGCGGACTTGTGGCTGGGTAAAGAACTACAACAAGGCGTTTTTTGTCACGTCGTAGGTTCGAGCCTGTTGCCACTGAAGACCCGTGATCTTCAGTGGCAATAGGCTGATCCACGTTAAATCTGTCGGGGACCAAAGTCCTCCCGATGGCGAAGTTAGGAGAAAGGGGTGTCAGCTCAAATATTGTCCTCGTCACTTGACCGAGGTTCAAAATTACGAAGTCCGTCCCCAATAGCCCGTGTTCTTCATGATGTGACTTTAATAAAACATAATGTGACTTTTGTCGCTTTTTAATGCGTCCTAATCAACAAGGCTAAAAGAGTAGCCCAATTGTGCTGGTTATTAACTTCTGGTAGTGTTGTTGAAGGGAGTCGTCTCAATTCGCAAAAATAGTATATTTAGAAAATATTTTATTATGAATAGTGTTTGAGTGACCATTCTCTGGAAATTATAATCCCTTTGGTGGCTGAAACTAACACTTTATAGCTTATAACTCTATAAATGTCCGATGTGAACACCAACGGAAACATGAGAAATGTCCAGTCTGTAATAAAACTTGTTCTCCTCGAAAATGAGTTCCCCAACTGCCTTTGACTGATTCAAGTAAGTAATACCAGACTCTTACAAAGTAGTCCAACATAGTTTTCTTTTGATATGGCGCAAAAGATTCCAATTTTGGGGGGTTGAGGTCCATTTCAAATGTTGCGGTACTCCTTTGCGAGAATTGGGGCTCATTTATGGTGTTGAAAACTCACAGCTGTTTTGAAACGTCGCTTCTTCGCTAAAGATAAGCTTACATGTGAAGGAACAAACACTCCCTGCATATCCCAAAATACAATGCACACGATTTTGCGTGCTGAAATTATTTACTTAAACTTCACCCTTTTCGGGGCCTCCATTGGCTATTTTCATTCCATTCGCTACAGATCGCTATTTTGCTTATGATGTCACTTGTTCCTACCCTTCATTAATCTACTGATGTATTTCGGTATATGACCCACCTTTTGCTTGCAGAAAAAGAAACACAGCTCGAATTTCACAATCGGGGGCATTTTCAATTGTGTAAGGTTTTTTAAATGCACACAAACAAACGTAAACATGGACGAACGTGTTCATTCTTGACACCTGTGATTAACCAATCGATATATGTACTCAGTGCTTCTGTTTAGAATTGAAACAGTAACGCTGCAATTGCTATAGTTAGAAACTTTACTTACATGTAAAAATACCGCTAGTATATTTCATCATAAGGAAAAACATAATTGCTCATCTTAAGGAAAAACTCAATGTCAATTAAACTTCCGTTAGAAAGTGAATAATGTGTAACACTTAAATGAAGATGAAACAAATGTGGATAAATGGAGTGGAAAATGTAATTTCTATTCTGTATGCATTTAAACTGAAAAGTTTTCATCAATACAGATACTCAAAATGTTAAAAAGAAGCGTTTGTAATTGCCCATTTATAATTAATTCAGTGCAATTACCTAGAGATAAAATAATAACTTTTAACTTACTACGAAAATTACAATCCGTAATTGAAAGGAAAACCAACTATTCATGAAACGGAAACTCGTGGTTTTAAAAATAATTTTGTAGTGACTATATCAATTCCGTTCAGGTTTTTACAACGTTTTTCTGAATTTCACTTGGTGTGTGTGTGTGTGAGTGTGTGTCATCAAATTTTCGATCGTTAATTTAACCAACTTCCCATCAAGCTAGAGCTTTGAAATTTTGGGAATAGTTCGTACTGGCCTAACAATGCAATATTTAGACGTTTGCGAGAAGTTTTAACTAATATTTCAATAATTTTAATAAGTCAAAATATTCTTTCCTCTCGGCGCTTTTAGGATTGAGGAAAAAATTTCTTTCCCCCTCTGGGAATACCGGGCACTCCCCACACCACATGAGGCCTCGTAAAACTATTGTACTCACAAAGGGGAGATAATATCTCCGAGATAGTAAGGGTTGCTGACTTTTAGACAGTAATCATTCGCAAGAAAGAAAGTTTCCAATATTTGGCACCATGTCTTATCACAATAATTTTTTCTGAATTCTGGTTCCCATTTTTTTTTAATAGAATGACTTACAAATTTTCAAATGCATGTTTTGATTTTATGAGTATTATGAATTTTTTAATACGATCACAAATATCTCTTTTTTAGTAAATTTTAAAGTTAAAAATAACCAACAGTTTTAACTAATATTTCAATAATTTTCTTTAATAAACTTTGCCACCATATAAAAACGTTGTTTTTAAAAACGTTGGTTTTTATCTCGAATTATTTCAATATTACTTTGCCTATCTGAAAGGAAAGCGCAAAAAATTATTCCAATCCCCAGAAAAATACAGCATTCAATTATTTCCAAAAAGTCAGCATTCCTTTTTCCTCCCTTCCCCTACAATAATTTCTTTACGAAAAAGAAGTACGAGTTTTATTAAACTAATATTTTCTTTAGAACAAGTAATCCACTCAAATAAGACCCTCAAAAATAATTGAATAATATGTTGAAGTAAATAAAAAAAATTTAATGTTTTCTTACAATTTAACTTTTATTATTGTTACTTTATAAAAATAAAAATGAAACATAAAGTGGATCAACTTTCTTGACTCTTACAGTCATGTTCGTATAGACGTATTATTTTCAATATATAATACAAGTTTTGTCGGAAAACAATTATAATAACCCATTTGTTCATTTGATACGTTTCAATCTCTTCTTACCTCCTTTTCTGATAAATGAGCGCAAGATATCTTTCGCAATATCTTTAACTACAATTTGTTATAATCTTTTTTTTTTTAAAAAAAAAAAAATTCACGTATTAGAACGAATTTAACGCGAAACCAAATTTCTTTTTATAAAGATAGTAAAAAATATACATATAAAAACAAATAAGTCTTTTAAACTGAAATCCAATGTTTAAAAAGTTCTGTGTAACAGGTCAATTGAAAAGTCACCGATCTGACACATAGATGACGCTACTAGAATTAAATCCATATGTTTTCTAGATAGCACTAACCCTCAAAAGATGCGGGTAAAAATTTGACAGCTCTCGGATTATTAGTTTGTGAATTATAGCGTTTTGAGTGAAGCAACTTTTGTTATTGTGAAAAAAATGGATAATAAGGAATTTCGCGTGTTGATAAAATATTGCTTTTTGAAGGGAAAAAAAACAGTTGAAGCACAAACTTGGCTTGATGCCGAGTTTCCGGACACTGCTCCAGGAAAATCAACCATCAAGGATTGGTATGCTAAGTTGAATGAGCAGCGAAGACGGTAAACGCAGTGGACGCCCCAAAGAGGTTGTTACCGACGAAAACATTAAAAAAATCCACAAAATGATTTTGAATGATCGTAAATTGAAATTGAATGAAATAGCAGACACTCTAAAGATATCAACTGAACGTGTACATCATATCATTCACGAATATTTGGGTATGAAAAAGCTCTGTGCAAAGTGGGTGCGCTCACTTTTGACCAAAAACAACGACGAGTTGATGATTCGGAGCAGTGTTTGAAAATGATCAAGCGTAATAAACCCGAGTTTTTGCGTCGATATGTGACAATGGATGAAACATGGCTCCATCCTTTCATTCCGAAGTCCAATCGACAGTCATCCGAGTGGACTGCACGCGATGAACCCGCTCCAAAGCGTGGGAAAACGCAACAGTCGGCTGGAAAAGTTATGACGTCTGTATTTTGGGATGCGCATGGAATACCTTGAAAAAGGAAAGACCATCAACAACGACTATTAGATAGCGTTATTGGACCGTTTGAAGGACGAAATCGCCGGAAAACGGCCGCATTTGAAGAAAAAGAAAGTGCTATTTCCCCAAGATAATGCACCGTGTCACAAGTCAGTGAAAACGATGGCAAAAATCCATGAATCGGGCTTCGAATTGCTTCCTCATCCACCGTATTCTCCGGATCTGGCCCCCAGCGACTATTTCCTGTTCTCAGATCTCAAAAGAATGCTCGCTGGGAAGAAAGGTTCGTCGAATAAAGAGGTGATCGCCGAAACTGAGGCCTATTTTGAAGCAAAGGACAAATCGTACAACAAAAATGGTATCGAAAAGTTGGAGGGTCGCTAGAATCAGTGTATCACCCTTGAAGGGAATTATGATGAATAAAAAAAAACTAATTTTGCCAAAAAAATGTGTTTTACTATGGTATGCCGGGGACTTTTCAACTGACCTGTTAAAGTTTTGCAAAGAACAGGTTTAGCCACCGAAGGTGCTCTAATTTTATAATTATTATTAAATTTTTCAATTAAATATAAGAAATAAAGTAAGCGATGAAATATCGAGAAATGGACAAAAGTAAACTTTTCCGATATTAAATTTAAAGCAAATGATATATTATTTTAAATATTATATCAGCTACATGTAATTAAAATTAAAGCAAACAATGAATTATTAAATTGAATATATTTAAGCTAAATGTAATTAAAATTGAAGCAAACGAAAAGAAATTGAAAAATGATCTGTTAGGCCAAAAGTGATCCAATTAAAACAATGGCCCCTTGAATGACCCATTCATTTTACATAAAAGGATTCAAAGAATATATAATTTAGTGTGATAAGAATTTATTTAAAATAATTAATGACACAGTTGATATTCGTGGAAATAAAATTCAATTACGTAAGACAAATTATATAACATAAGGAAAGTAACTAGAATTAAATGTATTCCATTGTTACATTCTATTGCTTAGACCCTGAATTTAGTGCTAGTCAATATTTTAAGCGGAAATTATTTGTAAAAAGGTATCGAGTTATATTTGGGCTAATTGTGTAGATATTTTGAGAAAAAAGTTTATATCTACCATATTTGAATACATAAAATACCTATTTCAGAAGAAAACACTTCATTTTGAAACAAAACAAATATTTAAAGCTTCAAATATTTAATTATTTAATATGTGAATAATAATAATAATAATATCTGAAAACAAATATATAAAAATCTAAATATTTTAAAATTCCTACTTGTTTTACAAACTTTAATATTTTTAAGCAATTGTTTTCCTCAATTTCTAGGAAGTGTTTATCTCTCATTCTTTGTAAGAGTTTTACTGTACTAGCGTTATTTATATTTATACTATTTTTTCATTACGAAAAACAGTCAGAATCAGCAATGTTAAATTAGCAGAAATTTATAAAAACAAACTGTTTATCTCAATTCATATACCCTGCTCAGAATTATTTGGCCTATTATGAGAATATCCAGAAAAAATTTCAAATTTTATACTAATTACAAAAAAGGCTTAAGATATTAAGTACACGAAAATCATGGTAAGTAAAAACTTCGAAAAAGCATCTTAAAATTATATAAGTCAAAGAAACGATTGGGCGCAATCTTAAAAAATGAAACACCTCCCTGAATAATGTAGCTAGATCAATAAGAACTTCACACGGATATTTATGAAATTCAAAATATTAAATTAAAAAAATATATATATATATGATATTTTTTGCGATATTTTGGTCATTTAACTGGGTATTGTATCACTTTATTTTTAGCAAATTAAGTTTGCGATATTTAACTATTCTCGATTTTTTTCTCTAACCCCGGGGATCTTATAGTAACTTGAATTGCACACAATTACAATTTCCTTACAATCTTCTTCCAATCAAGATGAAAATAGATGTTCACGAGATGAAATACACTATCAGATAAATAGATGAAAGTAGATGTAACATGAAGCTGAATTAGAAATAGTGACAAACAAATGAAATTAAATTGAAAGGAAAAGAAGGACAATAGAGAATAAAGGCAATCTGATAATTTTTATTATATTGGATTGAAATAATCTAATCATTATTTTCTATTGAAGTGATTCGTACTTAGATAGGAAGCTACTGTTAATAAGAATTGTCGCTATAAGGACGATTTAGTTGGTAAGCTAAGACTTTATTAATTGATCCCAATTTAAAATTGATAAAGTAAGTGGGATTAGAGAGGAATTGAAATACGGAATTTAGTCCATTCGTCATTGATTATTAAAATAGTTTTTATCTTGCTCTTACGAGCTTCAATTGGAATCTTGAAGTTATTGAAAATTGATTAGTTTGATACGAATTAGTAGAATTGAACAATGAAGAAAAGGTGTCCCAAGTTTATACTTAATTCGAAAGGAAAAAAAAGTAGGGATATTTTGTCTATTGCTTAAATAACAGTAGAAGGTTTATTTTATGGTATTAATCAATTGACAAAAAAGTTCATCCAAACAAAATTAATTTTGGATTACAAATTTAAGAGATTATAATCCAAGACTAATTTGGATTATATAATCTGAGATTATATAATTCTGCATTCAAAATCATATCGAGGTCTTATAACTTTCATATCTATTTCATATTTATCCAACCTTTAAGACAAATGACTTTACCACCCAAGGGGTATAGCTTTAGGTGGATCACTTTTCATATACCGGACCACTTTTAATTTTTTTTTACCTTTAGCTTCAATTTTAATTACATTTAATTTAAATATATTCAATTTAATGATTTATCGTTTGTTTTATTTTTTATTACATGTAGCTGATATAATATTTAATTTAATAAGTTAACATTTTCTTTAATTTTAATTACCTTTAACTTAAATATATTCAATTTAATAATTTATCGTTTACTTCAATTTTAATATTAGAAAAAAAGTTTACATTTATCCATTTCTCGATGTTTCACTTTTACTTTAATTCTTATATGTATATAATTGAGTAATTTAATAATCATTATAAAATAAAGTGTTCCTTGGGGTGATAAACCTTTTCTTTGCAAAACTTTGCATGTAACCTTTTCTTTTTTTTTCTTGCGCTGTAAAACATATGTAATTTAGATTTAATAGAATTAGATTTACAATCGAATTTTATAATTTTATTCATCAGCTATGGAGAGATAAAATTTATCGACTGAGACATTTAATCAAAATAATCCGCCTTCATGAAACTCATTAGATATAAATATAATTAAACTCTGCTTCTATAAAAGTAATTTGGCAAACACGTTTAAGCATAATTATAACTTATTATTAAATATACTATATGTAAAGTTATTTGAGAAATCTATCTTTTTCTTAATTGAATAAATTAAGATTTAATATTTTCCCCAAAATTAGAACTCGTTATGAATATATCTGAAAATAATTGTTTTCGGAAAAAATATACGTCTTTGTAATTCATAAACCTGTTTAGCAAAGCAAAAGTGTGTTGAAATTTGTAAGGGAAATCCATATAAATTATTATAATGTATGTCGTCCCCACCACATTCCCCGAATGTGTGAAAATAATTACTTATAGCATGATTTTTAAGAGTTAGTGCTACATTTCCATCCGTCATCATTATGGAATTACTATTCTGAAAGCAAGTAATTTAAATGACACTTTATCCGTCCCTTGATAATTCAACTATTTTCTAAAAAGTTGGAAATTTACAAAAGAGCAGATTATTATATTTAGTTTCCATATATTTATAATTAATTTATCTTACTACTGAGAATATTATACCTTAAAACCGCTAAACGTTATTAATATTTACTTATAATAAGGGTAGCATATATAATAAGTGTGCCATATTTTATTAGAAATAGCTAATATTGAAAATAAATGTATGTATATGCCGAAAGTATGTATATTCATCTGTATCTTTATAAGTTTTGCAAAACCTAATTGAAACAATATTTAATAACGTGCAGAGCTAAAAGTATCTTGAAAAGTTCATTTTTTGCAGTTAAAATATATAATACGAGTTGAAATACCCAATAAGGATACAGGAATGAAATATCTTCTAATAAAGCTATCTCTTCTTTTATTATTAAAAAAGTAACAGTCGTAACATTACAGTCCATTTTTCCTTGTAAACAAATTAACATTTCATATGCTCTTCTTTCCCCAGGTCAAGAGTCGTCTCTCGCCATGGTGTAGAAAAACATCTGCTGACTTGGTGGAATAAAATACTGACAACTGTCAAAGTGGTTACTCAGGACATGAACACTAGATGGTAGCATAGTCGAAAACCACTGTTTACATATGACTCTAATGCAAAAACTTACATCTGTATGTCTAACTAAGGCAACCGTAAATAAATCCCACGGTTACGGCACACGTGTCAAGTAGATCCGCCACTCAACTCGAGACTGCCGATGACGTATGTCTCATAGAAAATGCTCAAAAACGAAACTCAATCCAACATGGAAGAAATGCATAACAATTGCTGAAATCACTGGTGAGCAATCTTCTCCCCAAATATCATTCATAATGTTACTCATCGTATCAGGATGATAATGGAGGGGGAGTATGCGGTGGTTATCTTCAACAACAATGGCAAAAGTTAAAATATTTAATAACAATCTCGATAGGCTTTTAATCAATTGACAAGAACGTTTCAGAAGCTACCGGACGACTTCTACTTAGTCCCAGTAGAGAAGGGTTTTAAAAGCAATAGGCTGAGTTCTTCCACATCACCCTTCGGAGTAAACATCAACACTGAATATCCATCAACCATGCATGTCGGTAATTGAAAATACATTGGTGTTGGACAATATCTATTTATGTAAATTGGTAAATTTTCGCACAATTTTATCAGTTACGTTACTGATAAATGATTCTGAATGACCATTTCACTTTATCAGTAACATTTTTATAAGTACCTTTTATAAAAAATAATTGAGAGCACTATTGTATACGGGCGCTTGGAGATTTTCTACCTTCTCATCAGAAAATGTCTAGAATATAAGAAGTAAGTTTAGATTTAATTTCTCGGAATTGCACGATTCATCTTTGAGAGTTACTATATATTATTCTCTTGAAGCTTTTTAATTAAAAATATGAAGAGCACAAGCAAAAATAATATATAAGCAATATATTAAAGAGTGGGAAAATGTGACTTGAATAAAAAGTGATTTATGCTCATAAAAAGTCGATGCTATGAAGCTGTCAAGTAGACATAAATTGTATTTTTCACGGAGTTTTAATTAATTATGGAACAGCCGTGAGTAATTTTCACGCGAAATTAAATTTAAAAAAAAGAGGAAAACGAAAAGTCTGGATGCCTTCAGGTAGTAAGAGAAAAAAAACTAAGTTCTTAAGAGAAGAATGTAAATTTTAATTACTTTTCTGTTCCCTGTATCACTACGATGATTTAAAAGTTAAATAATGAATTTTCGCTCCAAGGTAAGCTAAAATATAGTATTTATTTACTTTTTTAAGTGAATAACCGTTAAAGTTTCCTTAGAGATATCTTAGAAAATATTACCGTGGGTATATAAATATTGTTTAAAAGTTTATGTAAGATTTCTGTAAAGTTGTTATAATATTGAAGTTTGGGCATTACGCGCATTCATTTATATTGCAGTGAGAATAACATCAATATTATCCTTAACAGATTAAAAAAATGTTTTTCTGATATTTAAAAGTTAACAAAAATGAAAAAGGAGTGTTTTCAATTGAAAAATATTTTGATTGAAATCCCTTAACAGATTCTTAAAATTTTATTTTTGACAATGGAAGTTTCAAAGTCTTAATTCTTCAATATTGAATTAATAGGAAACTATGATAGTAGTCAGAACACTCCCTGGACATATAAAAATTTCTGAAATGTCATTTATCAAATTCATGCGACACTCGAACTGCAAAGTGTTAAAGTAGAAAATTATAAAATAAAATTTTAGTTAAAACAATTATTTAAAAGTTTAAAAAGCGTAAACAATGAAGTAATTATAAGTTAATAAATTAATTAACTATATCTTAATAAATATAAATAAATCGCTAGGAAAAGTGTATAGAGCCAAGAGATTATATTGAAAAACAAAACAGAAAAAAACTAGGTAAAATAATTTTTTTTCTTCCTTTTTCTAATGACTTATTGAACAACCCTCGTATTTTGTCGGATATTTATGCCGTCTACAAAGGATTAGAATGTCCGTTAGCAAATTAAATACGTGTTTTAATCCTTAAAATGAATATGGAGAGTAATTTATCTCTCAAATACCCCTTAAAACTACATTTATGTTTCGATAATCGTCCACGACTGAGGTCCCAAACGTGTCCGATTAAGAAACGTGTATCGTATTAATATTCTATTAATAATAAATGCAATATTCGATATTGATTTATGCATGTGTATTACACCAAAGTTTGAATTTAAGGACAGTACTTAAAGTGATTTTTTTTTACTAATAAGATTATTAATTAATTATATTTTAAAATACGTATAAGAGCATTCAAAGTCTTTCTAACTCGGTGTTTTACTTTTTTTTCCCATTGTGTTTTGGAAATTTCTTTTCTATATCAGCGATGTATAACTACTCTCGATTTTCTCTTCACTAACCTCGGGGACGTTTTAGTAATTTGAATGGTATAACATTACAATTTCTTTCCAACCAAAAATAAAACGTGATAAGGCAAATTAGATGAAAATAAGGAATGCAAAAAATTGATTTGGAGGTAGTAACAGAATAGATACACAACTGAAAGGAAAAAATAAAAAAGAGAAAGGAAGTTTAGTTTATTTTTTATTAACTTCGCACTAGAAGCAACACGAGGGCTATTGACGACGGACCTAGTAACTTTGAACCTCGGTCAAGTGACGAGAATGATACCTGAGCTGGCACTCCCCTCTCCTAACTTCCACACCACGCCAACGGGATGACTTTGGGTCCCGACAGATTTAACGTGCATCAGCCCCTGCTACATGGCGAAAGAGAAAGGAAATGCATGTGAGGATCTCATTACAATGTCTGTGATTATTAATTTGTAGACTCAATTAGCCACATTCGGAAATGAATGTCACCAACATTTTTTGCAAAGATATTGGTGACCGATTCGTCCTTGAGTTTAGCTTCATTTCTTCTTGATACCTTATGTATTTAAGACTAAACTTGAAAGTGTACTGAGTTTTTAGGAGGTTGTTAGCTTTAGAAAATGAGTGTCTTTAGAAGCAAAAATGTAGAGCCTTATTTCGTGAAAATATTTATAATTCTTATTATTATCGACATTCTATTCGACACATAAGCAATACAAAATCGTTCAATTTGCCTGATAGTAAAATCTGAAAATATTTTCATTCCCATTTCTTTTCTTCGAATGCCATTTACTTAATGTTAAGTATATACGAATGAAGTAAAATAAAAGCTGATGTTACAATTTTCAAAATTCATGCTGACTCAAACAGAATACTTTTACATATTTATATATGCAAAAATATTTTTTACAAGACTAGCAAATTTTGGAGAAAATTATTTTCATCTGTTCAAGAAGTTAAATTTTAAACATGAATATAAGTTTTTATAGAATTTTAGCATTAATGAATTTTATAAAAAGTTTTGAATAAAATTAACTTAGCGTAAGCTAATGTTAACTTATTAAATATATTCAGTTATTTAGAAGAAATCTCATAATTATTTCTCTTCATAAGTATTTATTTTTAAAAGTGGATATCCCCATTAGCAATAAGTCAATATTGCTTAAGCTTAGTATGCATTCAGAAGGAATTCAATTTTAGGTTTTTTTTAAAAACTTTTTGTAAATGGATTTATAAAAACCCTCCCTTTACCCCCATATGAATTGAAACAACCTTTTTAAGATGCTACGCGGTGATGATTGTATGATCTGTTCAGGATCTGTGATTGGCATGATCGAATTTACATATCTGGAGTAACATAAATTGATAGTAGAAACCTTTAAAATAGTAATATAAAGGATATACTTAGATTTAAAATAATTTCATGAAAAGGAAAATATATTAGTAAAAATGTGCATGAAAAATATATAGTTTATAATAAAATTTCAAAATTTCGAGTTTCTTGTTACTGATACACAGCTAAAGTGATTCAAAGTCAAAGGCAAACATTTCTAAGGTGTTCTAATCGCATTGATGGTGTCTCTTGAGTGAATAAAGTAGCTATAATCTAAGATTATTATCAACGTCAAAATATATTTTGTAAATTTTTTGATGAAAGAAAGAACTGTATATATATTATATATGTGAAAACAGACTACATAAAAAAATTTAACTGATCTTAATTTAATTATCTTTATGCTTATCAATATAATATTTCCTTAAATATGTGTAGAAATATTTTTATCAGAGCATTTTTTTTTTCTAATAAACTGAAACTAAGTGTTAATCATATTAAAAATTATTTCAATGAAGAATTTTTTAATAATATTTATAAATAAAATCTCTGAAGGTAATGATAAATTCAAAAATACTTCAATTATAATCGCCAACTCAAGGCTTAAATGAAAACGAAGGAGGTTTACATATTAGTTAAATGAAATTCCAGATATACTATAAGCCACCAATTTATAAATAAAATTAACAAGTATAGACAAATCATTATTATTTACCATATTCACTAGACAGGTTTTCCACTGATATATATTTTTTTAATATTTATAAAAAAATACATAAATAATTAGGTGTTGGACATCAATGTCAAAATTGTTTTGAACCTGCAATGATGCTTCACCGGAGAGATGTGGCCTTCGTTGCAAATACCATTGTCAGCTATTTTGCAGACAAGCAGAAAAATTTCTGTTTCACCTAGACAATGCACCATCTCAAATATCAGAGGGTTTCTTAGCGAAACACCATTAATTACAACTCGAACTGCTTGACTACTCTCCTTGCTCAGCAGATCTAATACCAAGTGATTTCTTTTTCATTCCTAATCTAAAAGTTGCGTACGGAGGTTAGAGAATTTCGTCAAACGAGGAGGTCATCACCTTCGGAAGCAATTATTTCACAGAGAAAAACACCGAGTATTATTTGGACGAGTTAAAGAGGTGGGAGATCTGTGGAAGAATATAGACTTACAAAGAAAACTATACAAAATAAGAATAAATATTAAGAAAAAAGGCCTTGTACCTTTCTTATATTGGAATATTTTCTGACCACCCCTGTACAAACACAGATTCATAGAATAGAAGATTTACCATATTATTCAGCAATAAGATGGAAAAGTTGCGAGAAAGATATGAGCAATTTATTTGAATTAAGGAAGGAAATAAGTGATTTCATGGAAATAAAAGACAAACGACAGCTTTTTCTGCAGGTGGGGTATAGAAATTAGACTTTGCTGCAGGCATAACTAATTATTTAAATTTTTTGATCCTAAAACCACTAGTAGAAAAAGAAATATAACTATTGATCTATACTTGTAAACCCATCTAAAAGCCTTCAGATCTAAATTTTTCTTGTTTTTGGAAGAAGTATAGGCCAACATAACTCCCTTAATACAGCATAAGATATTTATGGTGGAAGCAACAACTTAGTTCTCCACGTCATTTGTGTGCGAGATCATCAAAGACCTCCAGCTACAGTTCCAAGTGCGGTATTCTTACTTAAATTCAAAGGCAAAAAAGTGAGATCGTTTCAAAACCTATTTGAAGCAGTTGTGGCTAGTTGGCCAGATGAACTGTAGCAGGAAGTCATTAAGTTGCAAACAAATGACCTCCTTAAGGACAAGTTAAAAGGACTGATGGATTCCTTACCTTTTTTGCACAAGGAAGATTTTCCTAATGTAAACACTTTTGCATCAAGGTACCTTTCAATCATAGAAACAACTTACTTGTGTGAACAAACATTTTCAAGAATGAAATATGTGAAGAATAATTTGAGAACAAATGTATCTAATGGTAAGATAATCTCAGATCACTATTGATGTCAGGTATATCAAATCTAAATCTGGAAATGTCTGCTACTTTGAAATCCTGGAAGCAATTTCATCATTCATGTATGTTTTTAAATAATAACCGAATAAAATAACATTAAATATATAATTAAGAACAACAAATATTTTTTTATCCTTTTTTTTATTTGGACCTCGACTGTGCAGTCAGCCCCCCAACTGCTGTTTGATAGTTAATGCGGCCCTCTGGCTGAAAGGTTTGGAGACCCCTGGTCTAGAGTGTGAAGTCGTAAGCTGATGAGCTAAATGGGTTTGAAAATGATATGATTGTTATTTCAAGTGCTTTTATGCATCTGCTTTTATTGTTTATTTGTACAAGCGCTATATTTTTTTCATGTTGTGCTTCTAATTTGTTCAAATTTTGCTACTTGTGCTTCATCATTTATGAATAAAGCGTTATTTGTCATTATACTCGTGTTGTACAGTTTTCACAGTACACCCACTGGAAGATTTTTATAACAATATTTATAAATATAAACGCACTTAAAATTGGGTGTTGGACATAAATATCAAAAGGAAATGTATATTGTGAAATTTTAATTACATTCAAAGGATGTCATAAGTGCTGTAAATCTCTCAGCTGAACTTACAAATTTGAAATTAACATCATTTGTTTTCAAAATATGAATGTTGTTTACAAATTAAATAAACATTTTTTTTAAACGTTTCTAGAAAATGAACTATTAAAGGAAGCAAATATATATATTTGAATAAAATGGAATATTTTCTTTTGCTGCATATGAACTTATAGGAAGCATTTACACTCTAAATGAGTAAGATGCAACGGATTCCTAGTTCGAGAAGTGCATACAGTTAGAATCATACTTTAAGTAAATGTTTAAAAAGTAAACATGATACAAGAATTTTTTAATTGCTGTAATTTAACTATTTGAATAAAAATCTAATAAAACTACTCATGAACATCAAAATAATTTAGATTATGAATTCTGTACGATTTTGATTTGTATGTGTGATACTTTCCTATCAGTGATGCAGCGTTTGGGGAGCAGAGGGGCGCCATGGCTCTGGAGGGGAGTACAGAAGTGAGGGTGGAATGAAGTGTTGGAGCTGACTAATCTTGTTACCAGAATCAGGCCAAGATCATTAGATTAGATATTTGTATTGTTAACTATAAAGGTACTTAACTATATAGGTACTTATTCAGAATTTGAAAAGAATTGGAAGTAGTTCAAATGCAGTCTTAAAATTTGGTTTAATCAGATATACTTACATCTGCGTGAAGTCAAATAAAATCTGGTTAGATGTTTCATTCAAAAAAGAAAATGAATTCACTTTTTGAATTTCGAAACGCAACCACGATCATCTGTTTCTACTCAACAAATGCAATCAGTGTGTCGGTATGGATTTTTGAATTATTCTCCTTGGAAAAACTCATAAACGTGACGGCGTGGGCAGACGACATTTAATTTTTTTCAATTTTTTTGTTATTTGTAAGAGCGGTGCAGCTTTATTTATTTTACTCTGTGATAAAGCTTTAAGTGTGCATAAATTTGTTAGTTACAGTAGAGTCATTTATTTGTTTTAAGCGATTTAGCGAATATATAGGAGTGTTAAAGTAAATGTGTGTATTGTTTATTTTTAAATTCAATAACTTTGCAGTTTTATACACGTATTTTATAGTTTATTCGTTTTAACGTTTTAAACTATACATAACTTAATTTTACTAGCGCTCAATGCGTGCATGATAATATTATTTTTTATTTCTATAGGAATGGTAGATTTAGGGTTCGCATCTGGTTGTAGAAACCCCCGATACCCCACTTTTTCCTTTCAAATACACTAACATAAATTAGGGCATTAACCACCTCAGAGCCTTATCATCTGGTAAATACAGTATTTACGAACGTGAGATATATACCAGAGATTTTTTTCTCCTTTATCGATGAAGTTTATTGCTTTCGGTAAACACAAGTGATTGCTTTCCTGGGGTTTTTTTAGGAATCTTCCCAGCCTTTCGTCCCTCCTACTTGTCAATTAATGCACACATACCTTCCTCACCCTTTACCCCTTACGCTTAGATCTTTGATAAGGGCTCGTAACAATTATGTACATGGTATAACTTGGTTGTTAGTAAACTTACGTGTTTGGTACAGCTTGGTGGGAAATATTGCTAATAAAATTGAAAAACAAAAATGGAATTACTAAGAATAACAGAGGATAGAAGAAAAATTTTATCAGGCCTTTTTAGATCATACTAGTTTTTTACTGAAATATTTTACAATTTGTAGCAATAAGTCATTAAAGGGTTCTCACGAATGCTGTTCAACAAAATCTTAAAATATTTAACTTAAGATAAAAATAATATTTTCACATCTTCTTTTCAAAACAATCAAAAAGAAGATGAAACCGCATTTTTACCATGAAAACGTATTTGAATATTATAAAAATTATCTTTAAATTATCGCGGAAAGAAATCAATAGAGAAACAACCTGAATCAGAAGGGAGAAGCAACAACTAAAAAAAATAAGAAAGAGAAAATGAAAAATAAATACTTTATCTGAGACAAGGAAACTCAATAAACTGTGTTGTGATTTATGAAAAGAAAGCCACATGAAGTTTTTATTGGACAGGTTTCGCGACTTATCTAAAAAGAAAACAATCACTTTAGAAAACACCTGGTCTTTTTATTACTAAAAATCTAAAGAAATCTTAAATATATCGTCGCAAAGCGTATTTTTTTCTAAACTTCAATTCTCAAAGAGTTTATAAACAATTTAAATTTTATACATTCATATATAGATGCCTCATTATTTGAAATATAGCGTTAGTGCTTCTATATGATAATTTAAATTTAAATCTTTTATTGAAAGGATACAAATATATAATGTATACGCAAAAAAAAGTAAGAAAGATAAAATGTGGCTTTAAATATATTAGGGTGTTTGTAAACTCGTAGGTAAAAAATTATGGGGTGTTACAAGAAATCTTCACCATCCTTCCCGAAATCTAAGAGAAAGGTTGGCATCTAAAAACCACTGCATTATTTACTCCTTTTAGATATCTGTGACAAAGAACACAAGGCTCATAAAATCCATATTCTTGCATAGTATTAAGAAGTTAATTAATCTAAAAATAATAAAAAAAAATTATTTAGAATTATTTTATGATTTAATAACTATTACAATGGAATAAATATTTTAAAAGCTTCTCTTTATTAGATATGAAGTAAGGAATACTTATGCCATAATGTTCATAAAATCTTAAGCATTTGGGACTTTTATAGATTATTTCACCAACAAATTGGCTTATTTAGTTATAAAAAGAGACTCCTTTTAGCAACAAAATAAGAAAATTCTAAGTAGTTCTTTAGAGTGTATATTATTTTCAGTAATATATTTCTTAATTTCTTTCAAATAACAAAAACAGATTTTGTTTAATTTATCAAATTTCTTTTATTCGTAATTTTTCAAATAAATTTATTAATTGGTTAATCTATCATTTTTACAAGACTAAATCACAAAAATATATATCATTTTAGTTTACCTACCCAAATTTCATACACTCATGTACCGCGTAAGAGTTATAAATATCTTAAGATAATTTATAATTAATTACATTAGCATGATATGTTATTAATAAATAGCTGAAAAGAATATTTTTAATCATTATTAACAAAATAAAACAAAATTTCCTCAGAAATAAATGCTAATACGCATTAAAAATAACTATGCATATAGGCATTAGCTATATTGTTTAAATATTGCTCTTTGAAATAACACTATTATTAACTAAACTGAGAAGTTATAGCTTATTCTGAATGCTAATTAGTATGATTATTATATAATCGCTCGAAATCAATAGCTGTATTCTTAAATTAATTAAAATAATTAAATATAAATAACTTACATGGATTATATATGCAACTGTCCTTCACTTGTTACAAATTATAATTGCTTTTAATCAGCATTAATCTTGTCAGGAAACTCGACTGTTAATTCAGTCTCTTTATCGTAAAATAAAAAGGTCATTAAAAATTACATTACCCTACTTAATGAACATTTCAAAATGCTCTGATAACAACAATTGTATTGATAATTAAATGTTATAAAAATAATGAAAATAATTGTATATTTTCATTAGTATCATTCACTTAAAACTAAAAGAATGTTATTAAACATGCTAATGTTATATATATTTGTATATAATTTATATGGAGTTGTAATTATATTTTTAACAGAAAATAAAAACTTAAGAAATTATTAAATATAAATTGATTTCACAATTAAAAATAAATTAACTAGAGGGTAAATATAAAATGAAATGTTTACGAAAAACGAATACGATCCATACTTCTACAAAATAATGAAAAAAAAGCCCAAAAGTGTCAGTGAATTAAATTCGTCATGTATATTGTGACCCATGCACAAATTAATAGACATATGAACAAGATATTGTTCGTATTTGTTATTACAATTTTATCGAAACGATAAATAGAAACTAATCATCATACAGAAAATACAAAAATATCAATTAATGTACTTATGATCGACATTTGTGGTCACTGAAATAAGAACAGATTAGTTATCTCCCAAAACCCATTGATCTTTTTAATTTATTTATTTTATTTTGTACTGATTGAATTAAAGAGTTAAATAGTTATCTTTCAAAATTTAACCCAAAAAAATTAATAAACAATATCTTTATATATCAACAAAAAATTACGAAAATATTTAACTCCTAAAACATTTTAAAGTTCTAATTGTATGTTTTAAAGTTCTAATTGTATCTTTAAACTTAGAAGATATAACAGTAAAAATTCAAAAAACATAATTTCTTGATAAATAAACATGAATTTGTTTAATTTAATTACGAATAAAGTCTTATTTATTTCGATTTTTCTTAATTTAATTACAAAGCTATTTAAAAGTTTAAAGTTTAATTTTTATTTATTATTTTGCGTATATCTTTTTAATTAGTTTATGTTTAAATAAATAAAGCAAAAAAATTCGAAAGAGCCGTATGCAAAAGTTTATATTAACATGGGAAATAATTAAAAACATTTTCTTTATTAAAATCAGTTCCTCTTAAGAATAAACGAGGGATCTTTAAAAACATTTAAAAGCAGTGATGATACAAATAACGATTTAAACCTATATTGAATATTCCAGTAAAATCATGTATTTTAGCAAAATTTTCTTTCATTTCTTTATTACATACTTTTTTTAGTTGAAAACTATGTTTATACGTGAGGGTCATCGAATGAGTCCATAGAAAGAATGGTGCTTGTAGCATCGAAAATTGAATGTTATTTGTAAACATCATGAATCACTGGACAGCTATCTAAGTCTAAGTTACTCGTACTCGTGACGCCTTTCACCCCACAAAACTTCTTCATTATAACTTCTTCGGCTGATGAGACCATTTATGCATTTCTTGAGCAGATTCACCGGAAAAAACCCAATGTTTTGATTTTAACTTGATTTCCATTCTTTAATGTTGAATTCAAGTCTCTCCGACGGTGACAACTCGATGCGGCAGCAATCAAATTTTGATTTGGCAACAAATAACTACCAAATCAAACCAAATGAACGTTAAATTCGCTTTAGCTCTGACGAAAAGATAGCACCACCGAATAGAACAACAATTTATCTAAATGATGCCATCTGTCTTAAAATATAATTACTCTTTGAATCACCGCTATATTATATAATTTTACACTACAAATTTCATGCCATAACGAACAAATAAAGGAAATACAGCATTATATATTCATTTAAAAATTTCTAGCCTTGCATTAGACATATCCTACCTCCAAAAACACATTTTATCTCAACTCACCACTTGGAGAAAGAGTCACTTTTTGACAGGCATAATCACATTTCCGTCTTCCGTTATCGACGTTTGTGTCCAACTATTATCTTCTACTTCTTTTGTGGAAGTCCAAGCGAATGTCCGGGGGCATCTTGCATCCCCGGATGAATCCTCTTGACTTTTAGAGACGCTTAGATCAGCACTAAAGCGTAATCTAATTTTAGAAAAACCTCCAGACTTGCAAGAACATGTCAATAAAAGGATTCGATATGTCTGATGGAACTCAATTAATCGAAAGGATATTAAAAGGAAACAGACATATTTGAAATGGATGGCAATTTTGCCAAAATATTGACTAGATTTGGAAATTATACTTAAATTGATGATTTTTCAATAATCGGAAGGTTTTCTTCAAATATAGTGAGATGTGTTTTTAAGGCGAATGCATTATCTGACTAAATATATTATGCCAATGGTATAAGCAGGGGGGGGGGTGCCAAGGGACATATGCCACCCCTACCTCAACAGTTTCTTAGAATAAGAAACTGTTGAGGTGGACCGCATTATTTTCTAATAATGCCTTCGGCACAGAAGAAGATATTATTTTCAGCCAGTGAGTGATCTATGAGTGCCTAAGTTCAGAAATGTTTATCGCCCCATCACCTCTTTCTTTTCACAAAACACATAGCAGTTACGAGTTCTTCGAATATTTTAATCAACAGAAAAATGGCTTCATATCTGCAGGAAATACATCAGAAATGTAGGAAGAAACTTATTGTTTAGACTGAAGTATTAGTGTTTTAACTGCTAACTATCAGCTATGATAAAAGCTACTTGGCTGCACAGACTAGATTAACTTCTATATAGAAGTAAAACTTCTACAGAAAAATATCAATATTGTAATCTGATGTACAAATATTTTCCCGAAATATCCGTAAACTTCAAAAAAATTTTAGTCATCTTTGCTCGTTACGACATGTACTGCTGAAACATCATTTTCAACTGCAAAATATTTAAAACACTACTTAAGAAACAATAGCTCTGAAATCCATTTCAATGCATTCTCTTTGTTATCAATATTTATAAAAAGGTATCAATAAGTGAAGTTATCTTAAATCATTTTCAAAAACAGAAAACAAATATATATTTGTAAAAACTAATATATATGTGTGTGTGTGTGTTATCTTAAATCATTTTCAAAAACAGAAAACAAATATATATTTGTAAAATCTAATATGTGTGTGTGTAATCCTTACAGAGATGGGGTACATGGCTCGTTTTAAAGATGTCTAGGGGTTTTCTGGATTCAATAACAAAGCGGATTTTTAGAAGATTACATCTAATTAAACCATACATTATTGTACAGTATATACTAAGTTAAAATATAACTATTGGTTATAAATATTAAAGAACTATCAGATCGCACTCGCACGTCTTTCTCTGTTGGTCGCACTCTTCCATCTGCCGTTACTCGTGTGAACCCTTTGGAAAGAAGTCACGATGTAGATCTATAGCTCGTGGCACCATCTAGTGTTGGAAGGCGTCTCAAAATGTAAAAATCCTACATACATGTACAATTATTCATTTTATTGTAATCAAACCTTTTTAATCATTCTTTCAAATTGTGACTGTTTTTTCACTCATCATAAGTTTTTCATCTACTTTTCCATCTAGTGTTATTTCACTAATTCTGGTCAAAATGAATTTTCGATCTCAAGTTATTATTTTTTTAAAATTTTTCTTGAATGATCGTTATTTTTGTTACTTGATAAAAATTATATCAATTCTTGGACATGTAAATAGAAATAAGATTGATGTAGCGTATTCATCAGTTTTTACCACGTGATAATTCTAAACTAAATAATTGCATCTTTCACTTCGGTGATGATAATCAACCTTCCTCCCCTCTCCCTTCCCCCAAACATTAATTTCTGGTTACGTCACCATATAATGCTATTCCCTTCGTTGAGTATACAAAAAATTAAAAATATTTTATACAAATACTGCATATATTTTGAAGTTAAAGACAAATATCACGAAGCATTACATAGGCACGTCATTTGATTATATAAAATAGCTGAAGAGCCTTTCCATTTACGAAGGAATTTTGAAACTATACTATCCCTCTGGTAAGCATAAATTTATTTTTTCATGAGAGTCCACTTCCGACATGATGCAAAAGAATATCCAAAAATTTATTAAGTTTGCAGATTGATTTTGTAGTGTTTAGAGCTCTTAAGCAAAGCCATGTTTTGAGAATAAATTGTAATATATTAATAATTAATAATACGTATCAATAAAATAATTGCTTAGCTTCGTAGGTAATTAATTATTATAACTTTTAACAAAAATAAACGTAAATATGCAATGTAAGGAACTTCTAGTTAAACAATAGTAAATGTGTTTCCCTTCACAGTAAAATTGTATTCTTGAGAAAAAAAAATGTTTCAACTTCTGGAAAACACGAAAACTAATGAAGAAGCAAAGTCTCTCAAAATCTGTCACCAAAAATTAATTTTGAAGGTTTGCTTGGTGGGAAGATGCCAGTGACTTTTTCTATACATCAGCAAAATATCGTAAGAATTAAAGTGATACATTCGATGGTATGGATTTGTATCGTGAACAAACAAGCAAAAAAAAGTCTGTCTAATTTATATGTAAGATAACCTTGTCTTTTTTAAGAGGGGAGTTACAATCCGTTAAGAATTTGCGTAATTTAGGTGTGTTTCGGTACCAAAAATAGAAGATTATAAAAAAAATCACAAAGATTCTACATAAGATCCTCTCATGATGCTAATAAACAAAATTGCACTCAAGTACGGATATAAAAGAATATTGTTAAGTTTGAATTATTACTAAGAAGCAACCAAGTGGTTTGATTAAAATTTACTCTGCATAATAATTTCTGTTGTTAGACGTTTTCAATCCCGTAAAATGGGAGGAAACTTTCTTCATCTTGAAGTGGCATCAGTATTTCGAGCCCTCCACCCCTGGGTATGAAGAAAAGTTGACCAGTTACTTTTTGCTGGGCTCTTAACATCTAAGCCAAAAGAAACATCCCTATCAGGCCAGTTATTGAGGCCTTTTAACTCATGTTGTTGCTATTGAATATAACCGCCAAAAAATGGATTCTTTTGTACATAATGTGATAAATTATAGTTATTAAGACGGAATTCTTTTTTTTCAGGAAACAGTCGAATGAAGTAACCCTCAGTAAAGAGAAAAATAGAATTCAATCTGCTGAGTTCTACAATTACAACCTTCGCAGTCAAGAAATATAAATAAACTTTCTGTTTTGATTATATTTTTGTAATAATGAAGTTTTAACAATAGCTAGGATAATAATTAAACCTTTACGACACGGTTGGTTACTTAAATCAACGTCTTCCTGGAATCAAACAAATCAAAATTAATTGTTGTAATTTACAGCATTATGTGCTGAAGAATCAATTCACATGCAGAATAGTTTTAATCCAGATATTCTGATTGTTTGTTGGCAACAATTACAACTTTACTAAACCTCCTCGTATTTAAGCTGCTTCAGGTACTTTTGTGAATCATGTTACATAATTAAAAAAACATAATTTTATTAAAGTGCTTATTACGAATACTATGCAGATCAAGAAGTAATGATATTATTATTTTTTTGCACTGCAAACGACTGTATATTATTAAATTTAATGACAATCTAAACTTATTTAACTATGGAATATCTTGAAATGAGTTTCAACCGAAACACTAAATAAATTTTTAATAATTCTAGAAATATAACATAATAGTCGAAAACACACAACACTTACACGAGGTTTCTTTAACAACCGAATTTCATGCCAAAAATCTCATCAACCGACGAGCAATGAGCACTCCATACAAACGCCAATACTGAAAAAATACATTATTTTTAAAAACCACTCACCTATAAATTTAGGCTTCATTTAAATGCCATATATTTCCTTAAATTGCTACATCGTTACTCTTGCCGTGGTATCCAACGAAGATAATTATGAAATGCGGCAGTAAAAATAGCAGTTTTAAAAACCTTCTTTCACTTTTTTGCTGTTCCACGAAAATTCTCTTATCATCGCCCAACAGAAGGATATAAACTTTCCGGGGAAAAAAATTGTCTCACGTCGTTAATTCAAGCGTGACCTAAAACAAAGAAAAACGAGCATTTTATATCTAGAGTTGAGAGAAGTAAATGAAATTATTTTCTAAAATGTTTGTTGTGAATTCTTTCTTTTGAAGCTGTGGTGTATTTTGCACTGGATCACATGATGCAGAAACTTAATATAACAATTGTGTTTATAAATAATCCTACATTTTCTTTTTAATTTTCGTTTGTATATTTGGGGAATATCATTTGATTATGATTGTACATTAAGGTCTCATTGAGAAGAATCTCGAGGGCTGTTTGCGACGGACCTCGTAATTGTTAACCTCGGTCTAGTAACGAGGACGATTCCTGAGTCAGCACCTACCACTCCAAACTTTCACTTGAAACACCGGGAATATTTGAGATCTCGACAGATTTAAAGTGCATTAACAGTTGTTTCTTATTAAAAGTTTACAAAAATAAACATAGGTTTTTTACTGTAATCGTAGAGTCTGATAGATTAAAAAAAATGAACTTTTTAAAAATATATATATAAAACTTTAAAAAATATAAACTTAAACTTTTTATAACATTAGTATAATAAACCACATGCATATATTTATGATAAGAAATTCCAAGAAATTTATTAAGAGAAAGTTTTAAAACTTTTAAATTTATAGAAATATAAGATATTTTTATATTTTGATTGACAGATTATTTATTCACGTCGCACTCTTAGAAGCAACGCGAAGGTATTGGCGAAAAGATTCGTAATTTTGAGATTCGGTCAAGAGACATGACATGGACTGCACATGAGTTGGCAACTCCTCCTCGGAACCACACCTATTGGAGAGCTTCCATTTGGACATTTAAGTCCTCGCCATTTCGATTCCGTGGACGTCATGTTAATCCTATGGTATTTCGGCTTTAATTCTCACATTTTTACTATTGGATCTATTTAAATGAAATAAAATGCATCTGAAAGAGAAAAAAATAATGGAGGCTTTTGAGAAATTACTTTTGTTCTCCAAATTTTAAAAATATTTTTACCCTTATTTTAATAATTCGTTTGCGAGTTTGCTGTCTTTAAAAATATTTGTAATTATTTTTAAAAATCGGAGGAAAAAAGTAATTCCGCAGAAGTATTCATTATTTTTTACTCTTTCAGATTTATTGCATTGAAATGGATCAAATAGTAAAGATGTGAGAATTAAAGTCGACATTCCTTAGGATTAATATTACGTCCATGAAATCAAAATTCAAGGTAGATGGGATCATACCCGGCATACATCATCAGCGTCATACATCAGCCCGGCTATAAGACAGGTCTATAATGGCCCCGCGTTCAAAACCCAAGATTGGAAGAAATACCGCGAATCTACGGCTAAGCTACCACAGTTACGTGATTTTGGTGAAAATAGAGGAATAAAATTAATTTACATAAAGACAAAACTACATTCAATTTAAATAAAGGTTTGAGAAATCATATGAATATTTTCAAACATAATATCTTCCCATGAACTCCGAACCGAATTACTAAATGTAATTTTCTTCTTATTAGTTTTTATATGAATACTACTTCGTAAATTATTTTAAATTATGTAAAATAATATTTGATATGCATTTTCTTACTACACTTATTTTGATTAATAATTATAATTTATAGAATTACTTGAAAAAAATATGTATGAAAACCGCGGTAGCTTAGTGGTCATGGCACGGACTTGCGGCCGGCGGCTTTCGTTAAGTCGTGGGTTAGAGCCATAGTGCAACTAATGATCTGACGTGTAGCCGGGCCTTGTGCTCCTTAAATCTGTTGATGCTCAGTCTCCTCTTTGGTGTGGTGTTGGAAGTTAGGAGAGGGAATTGCCAGTTCAGGAGTCGTCCTCGTTAGTTTACTAAAGTTCAAAATTATGAGGGCCCTCAACAAAAGATCCCCTGTTTCTTCTAAGTGCGACGTAAATAAACTTAAAAATATGCAAACGATTACATTCACGAATAAAGATTTTAAATAATTGTATTATTCATAACAACGATTTCGTCCTAATGCCCATGTTAAGAAGTGCAAAATGAAATTAAGAAACAAAAACAAGCGAAATCGTATTATCATTAAAAAACAATGAAAAAGTATTTAACTGAAATGCTTGATTTATACATTTTTGGCTAAAAACTTAAGTATAAAATAAATTAAAATAGTTTATATATACATTGCTCTTCTTTTTTAATTTATTCAAATTGGTTGCTATATTTTCTCAACATGAATAGAGGTTTTCAGATTATTCATTTTAAGCAAAATATGGAAGTCTTAAAGCAAACGTTTGCAAATGTACCATTTGCTATTAACTGTTGTTTACTTATAGTATAATCAAAAACCAATACCCATTATTGTTAATATAAATAGTTGTATAAAACATTCTTTTACTCCTAATTTAATTGTTTTTAATCAACTATTTGACAGAGCTTTGAAATTACATACTAATATATCCTATTATGAATATTTTTTCACATTATTTAGAAGGTAGTACGACTTTGAAGATAATTTTTTTGATTTTATGTAATTTGTGCCCGCAAATGCATATTTTGTCTTTATAAGGATTCAAAATTAGAAAAATAATCAAGAAAATTTTGTTTGTGTATATTTTTACTGCCAAAAGGGCATATTATGCAAACAAAAGTAAACTTAAAGCTTTTCGCAAAACATGGCAATTTGGAAAAAAAATATTGAAATTTTTTGAATTAAATTATACAGAATGCCAAATATAGAGAGTAGATAATTATTTTAATACTATGGAACTTACGGAGGAAGCAATGGTAGATGGAGTTCTGAACAATGAATTCTTTTATAGTCGTATTGTAATTTTCACTTTATTGCAATATAAAAATTTTTTGCTCATTAAAAAAAAATCTCACGAAAAATCTATTCTTTTTATAAGCATTTGAAAACATATATAAAATGTAAGGTTCATAAATGCATAACACTTTAAGATATTGTGTCTTACAATATTGAAAAAATTTTAGGGTCTTTATCGTAAGAGAAATTCTTGATAAAATAATATCAAAACAGCTGTAACATAATTTCTGTATAAGATAGAAACAAATTTCCAACAGATTTTTAAAGAGCAAATAATAAATTTTAATATGAGATCAAAAACAAAGAAAATAAATATCTTAACCAAATATTACGTTTTGAAGGCTTTTATCATCTTAATACAAGTCATCTGAAAAATATATATTAATAAATATTATTAAACAACTGTATTACTAAGTGATAAATTATTTTATAATAACGTTCCAAACTCAAACATCGATAAAACTTATTGATGAAAATTACTGGATAAAAATGTATAATTTCTGAGTCTCAAAGTATCAATATAATTTATTTCTGAATATTGAAAAAAAAAAAAAACAATCGTATTATTTCCGAAGGTCATATTAGGAATATCCTCCCAGACATTAACGTATCGACAAACATCATCCTATGACGCATATAAATTTTTTTAGAATATTTAGACATTTGTTTCTTATAAATATCTAAGACACATTAAGTAATGTGCAGTTTTTTTCCCATTAAGAATTAATGTATCCCATAACATAAGAAAGATTTTATGTATCGAGTTGAAATTTTAAATAACCTTCTAGAGTGAAATTTTCTTATTATAAGCTTGTTGCGAGATTTAAAAAAAGAAACTCTATTTTATGGGGGGGGGAACGACAATTAGAAATATAATAATCATTTTCATACAGAATACTTGAAATTTCAAGGGGGAAAACCCTCACATGTGAAGGAAAATTGAATTAATATGGCATATGACATTGAGATCTATTATTAAGGCTTTGATCTAATATTTTCTGTTTGTGATTGATGCGTTGGAAACTCGATTCCTTGCTAGCAACCTAAAAAAATATCATATTTGATGAGCACTTATTTCCATCTAAACCTAGATGCCCATTCTTATAATACATACTAAGTAACTCTGTTAACTTTGGTATTTAATTTAGGATTGCAGCAGACGCAGCATCAAAATACATGCTAAACATTATCCCATAGTTAGGAAAAGATGAAAACATACCTGGACAACTTATCACTTTCAGACTATGTCATTTTTCTGATGGAACCAATCTTGGGCAAAGTTAAGAACATCACTACCAATGTTCTTAATGTTCAATGTTACAATCACTACTCTTTTTTACTTCCCTTATTTTTGCTGAGGATTTGAAAACAAAAATTATTTTCATTGTCGGGTACAATGAAGCAACCAAGGCGGGAATTCAATCGCAAAATATTCAAACGACGCAAAATATTCAAAGCCTTCACTCTATTCTACATCGTGATATAAACACATTGATTCCACTTTGACTGTGCATCAATGTAAGAAGAATAAGAATGTTTTAGTTCTAGGCACTCTACACCAAACTCTTAGTATTATAGATAATGAAAAGAAAGTGTCCGAAGCTGTGGCATTTTATAATTCTAGAGTATGTCGAGGACATTTTTGACCAAATGACGTGTAACTAATCAGTAAAAGCAGAAAGTGGAAAATGACCAATGCACGTTTTCTAAAATATTTTGGATTCAGCTTCAATAAACGTATGGATTGTGTACAAAGAAGCTACAGGGAGTACAATAATCTGGAAGATATTTTTTTTACTTTAACTTTCTGAAGAACTTCGACAAAATCATAAAATAATCAAACCCACTCCACGCTCTGTTTTTCAAATTCTGATCAGATTTCGAATTAAGAAATCGTACTCAAAGCCAAATTGGGCCGTGTAATAAAAACAGGACAGCACAAACAAGTTGCAAATGTAATCGATATGTGTGTGATAAATGTAGAGTAGCTGTAAAATATATGATTTGCGTTGGATGTAACAGGTAATTATGATGTTTCACTTATTTAGCCGTATACTATAGGTAAACAAAACGGTCATTGTAGCCTTTATATTATTGGTTCAACGATATCCGAAAAACGAGCAGTCCTGAAGATCGAGGTAGCCAATGCACCTACCACCATAACCGATCTTGTGTTGGCCAAAAGATGCTACAAACGTCACTGCTGTAATGGTTAGGTGTCCGCAGAACTTAAATCTGGAATCCAAATTTCAAAGTCCTTTTTAATTACCGCCATGCTTGGTTCTTGAAAAAAATTGAATTTAGTAAGATTTGGTTTTGTATTTAAGTAATTTCTTCTTAAAAATAATGTGTTTTTATTGACCTCAATATATATAAATACTCAAAATAAACTCAATAAATTGTAAAAAGTACTATTTCTTGTTTTGAAATATTTATATTTTTGACAATTTTTATTTAACAGTACGTTTAATATATTTTAATTTTGGTTTTATTTATACCCGTCATTTTGACAGTCATCTGTCTTTTTAGTAAGAGAAAAATTCCCGTCTTTCTAGTGTTAAAATTTATACCACACAATATACTCCAATTTATTATTTTTTAATTAATATTATCGGAAATTTATGTTTGGATACTACAAAATATGTGAAATGTAAAATAATCTTCATCAAAATATTGTTCATAAAATATTTCTGTATGATTTAAACAAATATAAGTGTGAAGCATTCTTTGTAATGATGCTACCACTTATTGTCACTGCAATCAATATAGTTGCCTTTTTTTTCGGCGAGAAAGGGTTTTGCTGATAGTTTTTTAGGTTTGTATTTAGCTTATTTATGCGCCATTTGCCGTATCTCTTTATCTAAATGTCCATTGAGGACTCGAATCATTAACTGTCTTTCAATTAACATTTTTAGTTAACATAACAAAGGTTTTAGGCCAGTTTCTTAATGTTCCAATTTAATTTTGAAAAATTATTTAGAATGTAGTTTCCTTCTCGAACGATAGATTCCAACATCATCATCGTTTGAATAACATTCATTATTTTCTAAGCCTTCAAGCGTTTATTCGATATTTCCCGCATAAGACAAATTAAACCGTTTAGAAGAGTTGGCAGTGTTTCAGAAACGTCAATTTTTGGAAGGCTTTCAACTTAGCTGTAACGGGACCGTGAGTCAAATTAGCTCAAAAATAATTTTGAGTAGAAATTACTCATCCATTTCCTGTGATAAACCGAAACAAATATACAGGTCGTCCAAGGATAAGTGTTATAAATTTTTAGGAGAGTTAGGGTATACCTACACCACACGAATTTCATAATGATGCTGGGTTGCAAACGTCATGTGTTTGCTGAAGAGTACGCAGAAAATTCAAGATAGGAAAAGACACAGTGTAAGTGAAAATGCGGTTTGTTATGCAATGACCGTCAACAAAAGTAACATCGTTAACTTCAAACAGCTCAAAGGAGGTGCTCAAAATACCGTTCATGACCTGTAATGGTCTCACCTATTCGATGTATATAGCTCTTTAATTTTTTTAAAGATTTCGGGTGTTTCTCAAACTTCTACAGTAGCTATTACGAAGCCTTCAGTCAATCCTCGACATTGTCAGTGGGACGTCATACACCAGTTGCTGGGCATGTCCCAAAAACGAGTACCGGAGATAGAGGTAGCCAATGTATCTGACTACCTCAACCAATCTCGTGTTGGCTAAAATTGGTTAGTAACGTAGTGGCTGTAATGGTTAGGTATTCACAGAATTTATATCTGGAAATTAGCCTCATTGAACATCGTTGCTTAAAAACAACGTACATCGTTGCATTGTACAATCACTTGTTAGCGCGTGTATTGCACTCCTCTGGTTCGTATGCCAGAGGCCTATATCACTAACTTCGTGTTGATAAAATGAGCCATCCTACTACAGCTGAGTCAGCATGAGAAAGAAGAGATTTTACAAGAACGTTCGGGAATCTCACGGTCGTGCAACACCATCGACCGCATCAGGCAAGCATTTCCGATTCAGCATTGCTACGTGATTTCGAGTCGTCTAGATGTTCCCTACCTCTTGTAGAAGTTTTAAGCTATAGTGATAAGGTACCCTGTATATGAGTTATTTAGTATAATTTAACTTGAAGGTAGACAATTTTTTTTTTTTTTTTGAAAAACAGAGCTCTCTCTCTGTCTAACGTCATTTAGATAGCAAAGCTTGTAACGTTGGGATATTCGCGATTTTCTTTTCACTAACTTTGGGAGCTTTAATTGAGATTGATGGCAGGAAATAGCAATTTCTTTCCAAACAAAATAAAATGTGATTATGTTAATTAGATGCAGGTGGAAATAAAGTGAAGTGATTCAGATAAGTGAAATTTAGAGGGGAGAGAATGTAGAGTTAACTCTGAGTTTCGTTCCAACAAGAGGCCGATAATATCAAGAGTTACAGTTATCGGTTATCGCTGTCGCAGAGGATTTGTCGGAGACAAGCAACCCCAACTGGAAGGGTTTGTTAAGAGCATATTATTTCTGTAATATTTAAATTGGCTGACTAACCATAGAGTTCAAAGAGAGCCATAACCCATTATATTATAGAAATTGATAAATAAATAGTTGAGTTGGATTAGACTTACGTGTCGTTAGGGGAGTTATGACTTTCAGAGTTAGTTAAATTCAATTGAACTATGGCACAAAAGTCGGATAGAAATAATCGTTTGTTACAACTCTTTATAAATGTCGTTGGGTGAGATTCATCCAACATTAATGATTAATTGGTTTGGCTATATTGTCTCATTAGAAGCAACACGAGGGCTATTGTGGATGAACCTTGCAATTTTGAACTTTGGTGAAATGCGGTGGATGACGCATAGTTGGTACCCCCCTCTCCAAACTTCCATACCATGCCAATGGGAAGACACTGAGCCTCAGCAGATTTATTGGGATCTATCCTGGCTACACGACGGAAGAACCAATAACTCACTTTCACCTCTTTTTGCTATAAGTCTGTTGTCCCATAGTCTTCGAGGATCTTTAGATGAACACCTCTTGATAAAAAAAAAAAACGTTCTAACTTTCCAGTTCATGATATCTATATTGAATGATTTCTTGAAGATTTTTGAATTTTACTTGGTATCGATATAAGATACATATCCAAATGATTTAAAATTTCTTATCAGTTTAGGTACTTATCCATTTGTTTTGTCACCGATAATTCCTAATGGTATCTTGATCTTGTGGATAACTACAATAAAACTGCTTCACATAAGAAGAAATAATACAACTGAAAATAGGTAGATTTTCTTGAATCTATTTTTTTTCATGCCCAGCGTAGAAGAATGAACCATTTTTATGAATAAAATTTCTAATAATCTTGAAAATGTAACTTATGATTAAGATAAGAATCTCAATTTATTTTCGCGGCTAAACGCTTATTTATTTTTCTACAGTTTCTTAATTAAATAGAAAGAACACAAAAAACGTGTTAAGTTACGATTAACTTATTAAGGCACAGAAATAAATTTCCTTAAAATGGAACGAA
>BMAW01046039.1:55315-84376 GCA_019974015.1 Nephila pilipes
AATTTATTCTCATAAAGACTTGGATTAATATGAAAATCGGCATAATACTAATCACAAATCACTGAATTTTAATTGATTTAAAGGGGTCTTTTCATCTACGTCCACTGTGTTTCTATAACCTTCAATTATTGTAGAAAGTATGTGAAAAAAAAGAAAGTGCATAAAAGAAAATAAGTTAACTAGCTTTAATTAATTTTCTATGAAATTGATATGTGGCGATGTTCTTTTAAAATTAAATTAATGCTATCTCTTAGCCGATGAGTGTATTAAAGTGTTGCAAACATTTTAGAAAAAATTATAGTATAATACGTAACCGAACGAAGTACCAATTTCATACTGCGCTTGCTCTTTTTCATACAACTGTTCTGTTCTTACCTAAATGATGTAACCAAATACTACGTAATGAAAATGGTCTCTCTCTCACAGCTTTAAATAAAAGTAAAAAGTCACTAAGCCTCGACTGTTATTGATAGTATGTTGCATTACATAAGTCGATAGGAATAATGCATTACATTTAGCCGGCAGGATAAGAGTTCCTCACTGGTGGAAACGTGAGATTTAAATTTTGATAACATGAGAGTGAGACTGTGCCGAGCAATTCTACTGGAATTCCGATTTCCGACGACCAGGAATCATACCGAAAACTCGCATGAAGGCCGCCAGCAGAAATCAACAGCGATGCCAGTCTTTACTTACGACCATCAATACCATTGCAATGCCGATTAAATATCTCCATCAAGTTTCAAGGACTTTTTTTCAATACGTATCTTTTGAGATGTTCCAATATGGCCGACCTATATCATTCGAAACAAACAAAGTGGAATTCTAATTAGGAAGCAGTGCAAGCCCTACCATGTATGTGAACTTAAAAAGAAAAATATTTATTTCATCTGGGATTGCGTCAGCTAAGTTAAATTTTTAGTGAATTTTCAATGATTTACTAAATTTATAAAAATTAAATTAATTTCTAATTAGTAATTTTTAAAGCACTATTCCTGTAAATTGACTTTTGTGATAACATTGCCTGATGTGTAATTGAAATTGGTATTCATTTAAATTTTGATACTTAGTTCTTATGAAATATAAAAAGTTAACATATTTTGGAATTTGATTAAATGTTATAAAAGTGTTTTTTGAATAATATTACACCATGTGTTGTGTATATTATCAAAGTTTGGAATTGTTCTAAAAGTGTCTGGTTTCTAAAAGTTTTTAACTATAAAAAAAAAATGTGATATTATTATACATAGATGAAATAGCTTTTGAATTTAATTCTAAATGGATTTTTAGGCCACAGTCATATGTAAGAAATAACATTTTATTTTGTGTGTGTAGTAAAACAAAGTTTGTTTATATTTAATATTTCAGAATATTTTTAGTGAAACATTTTTTGAAACCACAAATTGAAATCTTATTATTGCTACAAGGTAAACAAACTAGAAAAATAATGTGTGCTATATAAATGAATATGATTTAAATTTTATAATTTTTGCTTTATTAAGAAAAATATTTGAACAATGTTTAATTAGATCTGTGTGGTGGATATTCTAAAATATTATAAGAAATATCTATGAATTTACATATTTTAGTTTGAATTGAATAATTATTGAGAAATATTTTAGATTTAAATGAAGCATATTGTTGTTAAACATTACTTGAGAAATGATAAATAATATATTGATTTAAAGGAAGTTGTTGTTGAAATAAGAAATGTTATATACTTTATGAAATGAATGTTATATGGTTTTAAAATGAAAACCAACAATGTGTTTTATGTAATGAAAGTAAAAGAAATTTTTTGAATGTTTAATTATCAATAATACTATTTTAAGTTTAAAAGATGTTTTGTATTTAAAAGAATGTATGTCTAGTTTAGATGATTTCTATAGATGAAGGTATTAATAAAGGAAGGTGGATAATTAATTTAAATGATGAATAATATGAATAAATAATTAAAATAGAATAGCTGTTCTAGTTTGACATGCGAACAAGTGTGGCACAGTTTTGTCAACCACATTTCTTCAGCTAATTTTGAAAAAGGTTTGGTTTAGAAATTGTTGTAGAATAAGAAAGCAATAAATAATACAAACATACTTTTATAACTACTTTTTAAATTTTATTAATATTTGTAAAACCAATTTTAAAAAACTTACATTTCCATGTCTGTTGACATTCCTGTACCTGTGGAAAAATAGAGTTTTAAGTTTTTACATGTTCATTCTTCACCCAGAGATGCATGTGGAAAATTTGTAAACAACGTATTGGATACTGTGTCAGAGTCTTGTCATCAGTGATCAAAATGCAATTGAATTTAAGAATTGTCAGATTAATCTTTTTGAAATGTTATACTTGTTTTATATTACTTTTGATTTACAAAATGCCACCCACATATCTCTGTTGTATATGTATTTTTTTTTACATGTTCAAGAATTTGTTAGATGTTTAAGCACACTACAACACACAACAAATTTATCTTTTTATTTAGTATTTAATATTTTGAATAGCTTTTAAAATTGTTTGTGTGTTCTATGAGAATGAAGGGATTCCAAGGCATAAAATTTTAAGATTTTAAAATATGAATTATTTAGGTGTAACTTGTTTTAAACATAACTCTTAACTTTACGATTTTTTTTTCTTTCTTTGACACCCCTGTAAGATAAAGGTTATGTGTTAGGGCCCAACGCACATCCGCGTCTTGCGGAGGGGGGAAAATTGTAATGATTTAACTTTTAATTCAATAATTACCCTAAATAATAAATTAACTTTCTATTCTATCTCATTCCCTAATACAAAAGTAAAGAGTTCATTCTTATTTCCTGATCCCCTTCCAAAAGTATCCTATAATTTATTACATCACGCGCTCTTGAAAAGGATTAATTCTGCTTAAACTAATTATAAATCTATCAAAAACAATCCCTTTCTAATTCCCTATCTACTATATTTCCCTGGAATCCCCTTATTCTTACCACGTGCTTATGACGTTTGATGGGAATTTTCCCTAGTATATAAGCAAAAACGCTCTTTCATACTGCGCTTGCTCTTTTTCATACAACTGTTCTGTTCTTACCTAAATGATGTAACCAAATACTACGTAATGAAAATGGTCTCTCTCTCACAGCTTTAAATAAAAGTAAAAAGTCACTAAGCCTCGACTGTTATTGATAGTATGTTACTTTACAAAAGTGCATAGGAATAATGCATTACATATATATATACATATATATATATATGTATGTAATATGTATGTAGATATATATATATATATATATACTGAAAATTTATGGAAGAATAATTTAAAATATTTAAAAAGACAAAAATCCAGAAAGAAATGTAAAAATAAAAGAAAAAATAAATGAAAATAGGGAACCCAGCAAGTCAAAAAGCAATATCGGGCTGAGGACCGAAAAAGCGGGGTTAAACTAGTTTAATGGTACCAACCTTCCCCCTTTGCCACTTGGTAGGCTGAATTGGGAAATCCAAATTACAAAAGAGTTCAATGATTAAAAGATGCAAAAAAGTTCAGCGATAAAATCTACAAAAATAAAATCATATTTCTAAAAATTATCAACAAATCAAAATATAAAAATTACTTACAAAAATTCAAAGAAATGAAGATTCAAATATGTGAGTAGTAAGACGGAATTTTCGTTAAGCTTCAAGATGTATATCACATACTCAAAATGAAAAAAATATAACACGTCATCACCTTATAAATTGAAAAAAGATTTAAATCATTGTTTGATTGGTAATAAAGTGTAAAAGGATGCAAACTATTGGTTGGAAATAAGTTGTATGGTAAAGGAGTATAATGGTCTAGAGAATGAGTAAAAATGTCAGCTGTGTAAATATAAATAAATAAATTCTTCACGGCTAGACCACTAACAAGCCGACTTTGTGGACCTATTGTTGTGTGGAGGATTTGAAAATGGATCACGATTCGCAAAGATGTTTAAAATATTTGTGAGGTATATAAGTATTTAAGAAATTTATTGGATAATCATGGTCTAAACAGTTGTTGAAGATTTTTTTTAATGTTATTAAACTTGTCTATTTTATGTGTGGTTTATTTGTTATTACGTAAGAAAAAGCCCAATAAAATATTCCTATAAATGGATCTGTGTAGATTACTGTTCCAAAAAGGTATTTTAATTACACGGAATTCGAATCTCTCTCTTTTATCATAAATATTACTAATTATTCTATTGTCAACTATTTGCAAATCAAGATCTAGAAAATCTACTGTAGATCTGATGCAAAACACTTTAATAGTCGTTTACATTTACACAGTTTACATTTTTACTCACTCTCTGGACCATTACACTCCTTTACCATACAATTTATTACCAACCAATTGTTTGCATTCTTTTACATTTTATTACCAATTAAACAATGACTTAAATCTTTTTTCTATTTATATGGTGATGACATGTTACATTTTTTTCATTTTGAGTATGTGATATACATCTTGAAGCTTAAAGAAAATTCCGTCTTACTACTGACATAATTGAATCTTCATTTCTTTGAATTTTTGTAAGTAATTTTTATATTTTGATTTGTTGATAATTTTTAGAAATATGATTTTATTTTTGTAGATTTTATCGCTGAACTTTTTTTGCATCTTTTAATCATTGAACTCTTTTGTAATTTGGATTTCCCAATTCAGCCTACCAAGTCGCAAAGGGGGAAGGTTGGTACCATTAAACTAGTTTAATCCCGCTTTTTCGGTCCTCAACCCGATATTGCTTTTTGACTCTCTGGGTTCCATATTTTCATTTATTTTTTCTTTCATTTTTACATTTCTTTCTGGGTTTTTGTCTTTTTAAATATTTTAAATAAATCTTTATTAAAATTTATATATATATATATATATATATATATATGATATTACTACATCTTTATAAAATGTAAATGTTTCTATTCCAAAATTTAAGAAAATATTTAAATTTTATAACAATTTAGTCTCCGAGATAAGCGGGCTGCAGAAATATCATCAAAATTTTGCTGTTGTTTGAGATATACTTTAATCAGTTTTCTTTTAAATGGAACGTAGATTGATTTGGCTTCTTGTTTCAGGAAACAAATTATTCGAGCAATAAAAATACAATTTAGTATCCTATTTGAAAACATTGCGCCTGCATCCTTTCATTTTTAAAATATGACATCATCATCAAAACATAATTTACGCAACAGTATTTTAGCATGTACTGAAGTAAAGTTTAATAACGCAACCATTATACGCATTCCTTTTCTTTTTACAACGAGTCGTTTTAGCTGAAATATTTTTCGTACTAGCAATAAAAACCAATGTTACTATTTTCAAAATATTTCTGACGCGGGTAATAAATCTTAAGAAGCAATGTTTATAACGGATCGTAAAGCTTGAAAAAATAAATCTCTTCCGTTATTCAAGAAACAAAATTTTAAGAGGAATATAAATTTTCTCGCAGAGAATTATCACTATTGTTGCGTTTATCGAAAACCATTGAATAAAAACGTTGTAATAACAATGAATATATTGGAATGATCTTCTTAAATTTGTCATTAACATTATAATCAAAATAACATAAATAATATTCATAATAATAATATAAAATAATAATATTCATGTTTGTGGATAGTTAGAGAGAATATGTATTCGAAGTATTTATATTTGAAGCAGAGAGCATCATAGTGGTAAATTGTTATTACAATGTGGGGCTTCCATGTGTCAAATTCAGCCGAAAGGCATTTGACATTAATTCATAAGTTGTTTTGATTTGGTAGTCCTTTGCTACCAAACCAAAATTTAATTGCTCCCCCGTCCAGTTGTCATCGTAGATAATAAATGGATACATCGTAATATTACTGAAACTAGACAACAATCAAAACAGAGGATTGCTTCCAGTGACTCTACTCCAAAGAAGGCGAGGATGGTCTCACCTGCCAGAAAAGTTATGACGAAGAACTTTTGAGGTGTGAAGGACGCCATGATCAAGAATTCGAATAGGTGAGGTTTAGACTGTTGTCTAGTGAGCCATGATGCTCACTAAAAACCAACCATTTTCGATGCTACGTGTAACAATTCTTTTAATTTCTAAGGACTTATTGAATTACCTTCATTTTAAATTGATTAATTGATTTTAATTAATTAAATTAATTAATGATGAACTGATATTGGATAAGTTATTAATGATTAATTTAATTAATTAAATTAATTAATTATTGATTAATCAATTTTAATTAATTTATTAATTATTGATTGATCAAATTTAATTAATTTATTAATTATTGATTAATTGATTTTAATTTATTAATTTTTGATTAATTGATTTTAATTTATTAATTTTTGATTAATTGATTTTAATTTATTAATTTTTGATTAATTGATTTTAATTAATTTATTAAATATTGGTTAGTCAATTATAGATTAATTGTTTAATTATTTTAAATTATTTAATACAAGTATATTTAATAGTACTCATACTTATTAAGACCCATGTAAAATCTAAAACTAAGTTATATACTCACGTATGTTTTAAATAAAAATAAACGAAAATATGTTATTGAAATAAAAGGCTGAAAAGAGTCTTTTCTGAATGTTCTTTTATGCAGATTGTTCTCTTATTGGAGTGATGCAAAATTGGCAAGAAAAATTCGGAGAACAGTTTACACGAACTATGTGTATATTAAATTGCATTTTTAGTATTACATTTGTATTTATTTACATCAGTTTGCACGAACTAAGTGTATTTTTAATTACATCTCCTGCTTCGCTTTTTTATTATTCAAATTTATACATAAATCATAAATAAAAGATCTTTTTGGAATAAAAATATTACAAGAAATAAGTCATTTCTGAGAATGCTCGTAAAACCTTAGAGAGTTGCAAAAATTGTAAGACATTTTGAAGGGAACTCGAGTGAACAAACTAAAAGTCAAAATATATATTTAAACCTAATTATAGTTCATAGGTGAAGTAAACCTCTTTAGTTTGGTATAAAAATAAATAAATGTATCAGAGATGAAATGAAAAGATGCTTTTTTAAGACATTAAGTTCATTTCATAGATTGTAAGGCTGAGTGTAAAATGCCTTGCGTTCGACACCTATGATTTAAAAGAATGTATATTTTTATTAAAATTATATAAAACAATTCTCGTATACCACAATTATTTGTAACAATTGTAACGTGAGTGTGATAATTGTAATAAAAACAAATGTAAATCATTGTAACAGAAAATAAAAATCAAGAAACAAAAATTGTAAGCATTCAGAGAATAAAAAAAGTAAATGAAGATTCTGGACAAATTAATTTAATTTCAAAATCAAAATGATGAAAACATGAAATCAAAACAACGGAGTTACAAAAAAAAAGAATGAAATATGAAATCAAAACAATGAATGTACAAAATCAAAACAATGAATGTTCAAAATCAAAACTATGAAATCACGAAATCAAAATAATAATATTTTGAATTCAAAATGATGAAATCACGAAATCAAAATAATAATATTTCGAATTCAAAATGATGAAATCATGAAATCAAAACAATGAGGTTACGAAATAAAAAAAAAAGAATGGTATCCTGAAATAATAAAAAAAAAAAAGATGTTACAAAATCAAAACGATGAAACCATGAAATCCAAACAAGGAAGTTACGCAGTTTTACTGGAAGCAAAACAGAATAATTGGAAGGACGTTGATTTTGAAGCCGGGAGTTAGACTTTCAAGCATTTTCTTTCATCCACCCAAGGGGCTATTGTTTTAGATGGATCACTTTTGTCATTTTCACAATAATCACAGATCATTTTTCAAATTTTTTATTATATGCTTCAGTATTAATTACATTTAGCTTAAATATATTCTATGTAAAAATATTTATCGTTTACTTTAATTTTAATTACATGTAGCTGATATAATATTCAATTAAATAATGTATCGTTTGATTTAATTTTAATTACATTTAGCTTAAATATATTCAATTTAATAATTTATTATTTCCTTTAATTTTATGTCAGAAAAGTGTACTGTTTTTTAAATTCTCGATATTTCATCGCTTACTTTAATTCTTATATTTAATTGAGTAATTTTGTAATAATTATAAGAAAAACGAACTTTGGGTGGTTAAATCTGTAAAACTTTGTGTAGAACATTTTTTTCCCTTTTAATTAACTTTGAACAAAAAATTAATTTGAACAGAAGCGAATAAGCTGTTTAACACTTTGCCAACCACCTGCACTACATTCGCAAAATTTTGAAGGGCGCAGATTATGACTGATGGATGTTTAAAATAACATATTTTTAAACAAAAAATAGAACTCATTAAATATCGATTGGACATTTTACGAACAATGAAATAATCTGAATCATACAACAAATGTAATATTTGTTTTACAATAACAATACTATCTTATCATTTGTATTGATACTAATAAAAGAGGGTATAAGTAATCGATACCGAAGGAAAGCATTTTCTATTTTTGCTTTATCCATCTTTAAAACTCTTACATTTCTCAGCATTTATATAAAACTTGAAGAGATATCCGATAACCTCACAAGTGTTACTGAATCTTATCAACAATTTTTTCACTGATGGTCAAGCAACCCTTTGTTCAATTTCTTTAATAAATGGCGTAACAACAAGACCGTAGAACATTTTTACTACTAAAAAGGACGTACAAAGATGTAAAAAATACCCATTAATCGACGCTGGAAATAATGGAGAAACTCACTACAATAAAGCCAGAAAAGTTGAAAATAAATAAATAAAAACCAAAAAGAGGGAAAAGTACTTTAATCAGGAAAGAAAAATGTTCAACGAATCGTACCGTTATTGCTCAAAAGAGAGCAATACGGAATTCCTATTGGACAAGTTTCGCAAAGGTTCAAAAGCAAAATCTTTCTGAAGAAAAGCATGGAGTCTTTATTGATAAAAACGACAAATAAAAAGAACTTTTCACTATATTGATGTGGATTATTTTCCATTTTATTTCTTTTGAACTTCAACTGAGATGGAACAAATAAGTAGTTTGACTTCTGGCCTCTTAGATATGGATATATTTTTATTGAGACTATATTGTGTTTGGTGAAAGCATTGTAAATGTGTTTTTCTAAAGGAATATCTTTTTTCAAAGTAACTTCTCACAAAAGAAAACACACAATGAATCATATCTTACTACCTTTAGGAACCCATAAAACGCTAAATCAGTGACGCACACACTGTTTGAAAAAAATATATGGGTGACGGTTACAAAAGAGAACCTTAACTTTCACAGCATCGTGCTTGGAAGGACTATAAAAAGTTCTTTACTTTTATGAATTTAATGCAACATAGTTTCAAGTCGCATTTCCATGAAACTATTAGAATAATAATATTATATTCAATTCAGTATTATTAGTCTCTATATTAGATGAGTGTCACACACAAACACATAAAATTCAAGTTAAATAATAAGAAAAAGATTCATCCACCTTGAATTTTTGTGCGCGTGACTTAAAAGTTCCTACTGTCAAACTTTACACGTGCTGTTCAATAAATCCTTAAAAAATCCAAGAATTTAAATTCGTAGCATCTAAAATTCTTTATTTTTTAATAAGCATTGCGACTCATTAGAAGCTTCCCAAGTCTCAAAACCCGTATTCGTGATCATGAAGCCTTTCGCCCTTCGAAAATTCCTCGTCATAACCGCCCGATGAGACCATCTTCGCATTCTTTGAGCAGATTCACCGGAAGCAACCCAACGTTTTGATTAATGCTTCATTTCCGGTTCATAATAATAAATTCAACTCTCTCAACTGGACAGAAAGTGACATCAACTATTCAATGCGGTAATCTTCAAATATTAATTTTGCAACAAATGAGTACCATTTCAAAACAAACTTATGAATCTATGCCAAATTGGTTTCGGTTCTTTTAACAGATGGCAGCATCCGATGGTAGCAACAATCCACCTTAATGATGCCATCCGACTTCAAATGCAAATACTTTTTAGCCTCCTTCATGTGTGTGAATATTTATTAATAAAACTAATTATTCAAAGAAATGTATAAGTAGAATTGCAGTCATACTGTAACTGTATATTTATGATCGCTTATGATTTAATTCAAATAACTAATCAACACCTTGTTAAGAAAGGGTATCTATTCACTCCTAATCCATTCCTCTGACATAACAGCTTTTTCAAATTTATTTATATTTTCAAATATATCTATAAGATTCCTTTTGAACAAGAAAATGGAGATGAACAAACTTCAAAATTAAGCTACATATTCAAGAAAATGCGATGCCTCTTCTTATATAAAAACGATGACGAGACATATTCGTTTGAAACTTAAAAATCCGCAATTAAATATGCTGATTCATGCTAAAATCTTTCTACGTCTTTTAAATGGTTGAAAGAAGACAATACGGCAACGAATTTAATTCAATTTTGAGCTAAAATACACTGTTTTCTGATAATGTAGATTCAGTTGTTAAAAAAATAAAAAAGTCGTTTAAGGAAACAAAAATTTGAAGTCAAAGCTAAGAGCGATAAGGAAAACTTTAAAGCATTTGCTTTGATGTGTGGTATAGAATTTTAAGATATTGTGAAGATTTATTCCGTAATGAAACTGAACTCATGAAAATTATGATACAGAAAATTTCTAATAATTAAGAATTTGTTTCTGCCTTTTAGTACTTAAAAAAAATATTTTAATTTTTGGCATTGTAAAAGTGCTAACTGGTAAAAGGTTTCTGTTTTACTTTTTTTTCTGTGAGATAAAGAAATATAAGAAAATGGAAAATATTCAAAATAGATGCAATATTGCGAATATATTTATGGCGAATTAGAAGCACAATTTCATCAAGAATTACATGTTTACAGACTTGAAGTTGTTATAGAAATTTTTGGACACTAAGGTATATAACATGTAATCAACTTTTTATTTAAGACGACCATTTAAAATTTAAGGTCCTATAACTAGAATGACAACCAATTTGATTTAAAATGAAATATCTATAATGTATTGAAAAGATGATAATAATAATTTAAAAATTAAATATTAAAACGATATTGGATATCATGATGAATTTTATTGGCCATTATTTGAATTACGCTTGAGCGACTGAATGTATGACTTTAAAAGTGTTAAACAAATTTGACTATGTTGCCCCAGATTTTTGTTCTAAATAACTAGTTTTCAACTAGTGCACGTTTTAATTAGTGCAAGAGTTTCAGCATGTCCAGAGCACAACACTATGAGCGCGTATGTTTCAGCTCTTTTCACAAAGTTTGTATTAAAACGGTATTTTTTAATAGGTTTTCTTTAACTCACATTGTAACAGTGTCTGGTTAAAGTCTCTAAAAGCTTTTTTCTCTCATTTTAAAGCACTCAGTTAAGCTGAATTTTTCTATACATGATTATTTTTTATGTCAATACCATAATTTAATTACAATTAATAAAAATTAATTGATTAAAACTAATTACTTAAAGAATTAAATTCTACGCCAAGTTTCTCGCTTAGTAGCCAAATGCTCGCGAAATCCATCGTTTAATAATTCATTGTTTGTTTTAATTTGAATTACAGGTAGCTAATATTATATTCCATTTTATAATTAATCTTTTGCTTTCATTTTAACTACATGTAGCTTAAATATATTCAATTTAATAGCATAATTAGTCGTTTACATTAATTTTAATTACATGTAGCTTAATTGATTAACATAATGCTTAATTGAGCTAAAAAATTTTATACGTATTTATTTTAGATGATAAGTTTAATAAACGTCAAGTAATAAAACAAATTATTGCAACTATTTATTGAATATATTTAATTTGACTCAAAGTTCCCTTTCGCTTTTAAAATTTAAGGTATAAAAAGTAATGCTACGCAAAGTGAAGTTTGAAAGAAAACTATGCTCAAAAAATCTCGCTTTTTACCGGTGTTATTCCATGGTTTCATATTCAAATTACGAATTTAGAAGTTAACCACATTTAGTAAATAATAAAATTCCGAATGAAAGTATAATGAGAGAATCTCAATCAAAGATGAAAATTAAATAGAATGGATGACAAAATTATTCAAGTGAAGTTTTTTTTAATTTGGTACACTAATTAATTTGGTACACTAATTAAGTTTATTGAAGACAAGTTGAAAATTAACGGTTACATAACTCTGAAATACCTGAGGGAAGTACCCCGTACCCCGTACCCCCGTACCCGTAACCCAGTACCCCGACACCGATAATGTGTTTAAATTCGCGCTGCATATTCTAAGTTAAATTGTTGTATGTGTAGAAATAATGTCTAAGTGTGGACGTATGCGTGCTTATCACAAGTTTGAAGAGTTTCCATGGAGAAGGAAAGTGATATCCTGTTGAAATCGTGCCAATCGTTGCAAGAAACTTCATTTAAGCGCGTCGTGGAGAGAGATGAAGTGTACCCTAAAAAAACCGCCTTTTTTCCCAAACAATTATGTGTACAATGATCCTTTACGGGTCTTTTAGACATAATTATGAATTCAGAAGACCATCCTAAATTAAGGACCAACTGCTCCATGATCGTGAGAACCACGTATCCATTTTTAAAATCGTGGACAAATAATTACAAGGTTAACGGTCCCGCAACCTCCCACTATTAAATTCTTAGTTTAATATTAATCCCTTATACAAAGTGCTCCTTATAATTTTCTTCTGAAAGCTATATTATACATTTAATTGTATTCAATAGAGTAAGAAAAAGAAGTGTTTATGTGTGATTACTTTCTTATTCTGGATTTAGGAAGCATTTTAAAATACTTAATGATGATCTGAAAATTAACAATCGTATTTTTATTTTTAATTTCTAAAACATGAAAGTGTGTGTACCTTTTTTCAGAAAAGAGGGAGGAGATTAATATGCTTTTGAAAAAGAGTTGGGGAGTAAATATTTTGAGAAGGTTGCAGACGACAAATGGCTGGGAATCTATGTTTTAAATTAAAGGTAATTGCTACAGTTTAAATAAACGTCTTTAACTCAAAAGTCCTCCTGCAGCGTGTTATGAAGTTTGGGAAATGAAACCTATTACATCAAGTGTTATCTTCATCGCTAAATAGTGATCATTGTTAACACACTTGTTTTTTATTGTCCTCATTTGAATTAAACTAAATTCGTATCCTGATTATTATCCTAGATTAACGTGGACGAAGTATTAATGGATTAAAAGTACCAAATAATTGGCAATTAAGGAATTTTTTTTCGTTAATATTTTTCCCATGTAAATGAAATTTTTTCAGTACAATTTCTATCTATTTTTGAAGAAATAATTTAATTATGACCAAGTGGTGTGCAAGTTAGGCATAAGGTCTTAAAATATTCCATTACATATTAAGTTGGCAGTTTCGTTTGAAACCATCGCCAACGAAACTTGCTGGTAATATCAAGAACAAGAAAATTAATTCAGTTATTATAATTAATAGACGCGTCTGGGATGTGTAAGTAATTAAACACTTTTCCGTTAAGGGTATGAGTTGTATGTAAATATCACACTTGTTACATTATTTATAAATGCTCTCATTAATATTCCGTACTCCACGTCCACATGCTTTTATTATGTTATGTTTCCTAAACATTCTCCTCTAACAACATCTGCTCAATAAATGTAAATTTGAAAACATTACAATGTATCGCCTTCTGACCAGGTTTCAAATGAGTTTTAATGTTATAGTAATATTCTAGAAATTATATGAACTAAAAAAATATTTTCCCATACTATTTTCGCCTTTTATAAAACTTTACTGATGAGAATGTTTATTTAAAGTGAAATTAAAATTATGTATCTTCAGATATATCAACTATTTTAATCTATGATGAAACTAATACATATTATTAATTTTCTATATAACTTCAATAATTTTAAAGAATTGTTCAAATTTATTTCTGTGATTAGCAAAGGAGCTTTATGGAAGAGCATACATTCGCATTTATGCGAAGTAAACATCATGCATGTCTGTCGCCCCAAAAGTAAGTGTTGCTCAAAGGAAGAACAAAATGTTTATAAATACCTTAATACCGTGCGCTGAGCCCGTATGACAACACGTAGGGCAACAGTTAAACAACTTATCTCTACGATGTCCTCAGACAATAGGATTGTTCAAAAAGATGGAGCAAGACTAATTAATTTATATTTCAAGAAATACATAGTTTACATAACGAATTAAAGAGGAAGTTTCAAAGCTTTGTTTATCACCGCATAAGCGGTGATAGTTGCTTCAACGGCCTCAGCAATAGATAAGTCGCATGGGAAATTAAGACTAGGCACTGTTGGCTACTGAGATTTCTTGATTTGACTCTATGTTATGTGACGTTTTTATCAACAACTTTGGCCGACCTGTGGAGTCCTGATTTCTATGGTGCACCCAAAACACAAGACAAAAATTTTCTTGTGTGGGACGAAATTCCCAACGAATTAGATTTTTGCCAATGCAGCAAAGGGGGTACCCATTGAACATTTATTGCCTGTGTTGCAAAACTTTGAAATGTTCCCTTTTCATTAGTATTTAGACTTTGTTAATCTCCAAGTTATACTCCAATAAATACAAATTAATTCATTTGGGTCAATCTTTTTGAAGAACTCTGTATAATCTAAGTATCGAACTATTAAGCACGCATTATGGTGACTGATCTGTAACGAATAACACTGATGTGAGAATAATTTGTTCATTTCCACCGTTCGGTGTACCATTGCAGAAGCGGATGCTTTTGGTTTTGAGATAAAGTTAAACGCAGGAATAGACACCTTGAGGACATTTCACTGATAAATTGCTACTTGCAGACACTGATGGTTATTCACCAGGGCTTATTTATTGCGATAATTGTGATTGTGAAGGGATCGAGACAATCCATTAAAACTATGGTAGGTTTATCAATATGTGATTAATGACATGGTGAAATGACTCCAGATCAGAAGGTGATTAAACGTCATACGAAAAGACTAAACATACATCACTAACAATAACTATGCTTTTATTAAAAACATTTAAAAATGATTTAACAGAAGGATAAACAGAAGAGAGAATTGTGAAACCAGTATACGGTTCCTCTCTCATTCCTTGTATGTTTTCAATGCTACCTTATATAGCTGTAGCAGAAGGCATTGAGATCACTTCAGCAGCTTCGCTTGTTTGCACACGCTTGTCTTGAAAGAATAACCGGAAAGTCCTCATAGTGATAGAATAGCAATAGATTTGTGGTGATCTCCAGTCGCCACAGTACTCTCCCTGAAGTCACAAAGACATTGAACAATGGAATTGGACTACAGGACGGGTACGTCTACCAATTGAGCAATGACATCAGGAGAAGGAGCAGAAGAGGTCTCCTTGTTGACTGTGTCTGTGAATAGATAAGCTGGCATTAAAATTTTGAGTGAGTTGTCCTGAGGATGATGAAAGATGGCTTCTGAACGTCCAGATCTATGCCGCAAAAAAGGTAGGATGAGTTGTCCTGAAGATGATGATGAAAGGTGGTTTCTGGAAAAGGCTTCTATCTCTCTCATTCGATCACGTCCGGGTCACCATTATAGTAGATTTACCAATATGTGGTTAGTGTCTTGGTAAACTGATTCCAGATCAGAAGATGATTAAACTTCACACTAAAAGATTAAACATACATCTCAAACAATAACTATGCTTTTATAAAAAACATTTGAAAGGATTTAATTGTAGGATAAACATAAGAGAGACCATGTGAAAAAAAATTGCGGTTGCTTTCTCATTCCTGATAAGTTTTCAGTGCTACCTTATATAGCGGTAGCAGAAGGCATTGAGATCACTTCAGCTTCGTTTCGTTTGCTTGCCTTACCAGAATAGCCGGAAAGTCCTCATAGAGGTAGAATAGCAATAATAAAGTGGTGATCAGCAATCGCAACACTGCCAATCTCAAAATGTGCTGGTCATTACGTATAATAGTATCACTTTTGCTTGGTTACATCCGACCAATCAGTGATTCCTCGGAAAGATAATCCGCATTCTCTAGGGGCAATAATTCTTCCTCGGTCGAATTCAGAAACTTGCTTGAACGACTCTTGTGTTTATCGAGGTATATTAGACCTAGCTGCTTATGTGAAACAGCGAAATAAAAAAAAAATAGCTTTCGTTGAAAGAGGTGTTGATTTCCTCTTCTGCATCTTCCTGGCAAGTTTTACCAGCACCAGCCAAAGCAATACCTCTGAGGATTTGGTATCTGTTGTTCTCCTTTACTTTTAGTTTTCTGTGGCCACATTCTAAGATAATAGTTGAACAACCACTCTTATCAAGGAAAGTTCAAAACATTTTCGATCACTAAGTTGCATTGTGGCCTTGGCTAGCCTATTCTTCCGGTCTATTTCCCCTAGAACATTTTCTGATCGGTTAGTGGGGAATAACTGATCTAGCATGTATACTCCGCTGTTACACTAGATCATCTTTGAAAATATGTGGAGACAGCATGAGCTGCAATACCTTCTCCTCCTCCCAAGAAAAAACATCCAAAGCCTTTATCATTAAATGTATAGCAGCTGTTATTACCTTCCTTCTTGGCAATACCCAATACACATCATTTTTCGTCATAATCCCCCCCAGGAGGTTATAATGCCAATCATTTCACCTTTGTATTATGTGTTGTCCCCATAATAAATTTGAGTTTCATATTTTTTGTACTTAGTGCCCTTGCACTTCGGATGAACAACAATATAAATGAAACAATCACGAATTTCTCGATAAATCTCTAATTAAATTAATTATTTAGAGTAGAAAATTACTGAACTTAATTCATATTATTTTATAAAATTTTTAAAAGTTTTTTACTGAAGGTCCTATTTTTCCAAATAATGATTGCAAAAAAAATTAGAGTAAAAAAAATCTTAATTTTATGTGGAATACAAACAGTATTATAACCATTTTCATGATAATTAATAACAAACTAATTTATTTTATAGCAAAAAAAATACTAATAGTAGATATAGATCAAACTTAAGAAAAAGAGAAAAAATGATCTTTGTAAATAGATTGGCTTAAATATATGATAGCACTTTAATTTAATAATCATACTTCATTTGAATCCAGGAAAATCAGAAATATATTTGAATTCAAAATAAATAATTCGATATGTTTCTGAATATACCTTAAAACATCAATAAAACATATTTCAAAGTTTAAATTATTAACACTAAATAAATATGTCTTCAAGAAAAAAAAAATAAAAATAAAAGTTGTATATGCTTGCAGGAAAAGAAGGAAATTTATTGGAAATTAAATTGAGAAATTTGAACTGTAAATATTACCATAATACTGAGAGCCGAAAGAAAATAAAAGTTTCGAAAAATAACGTAACGTATAAAAATGAGTTTTATGTAAACAGAAATTTTATCTCGAGTATTTTTTCAAATGTTTACTTAACATTCAATCACTTCAAAGTAATTCTGAAAATGGAAATTTGAACATTTTTGTATACATAATCTCGAGTTGGAAAAATTTGACTATGATTGGTTTATTTTTAATAAATGTGTTTAACATTTCAAACTGAAAAATGAAATATATTTTTAAACTGAGTAAGAGTAATTGAAATATTTGATATCTTTTAAGAAATAAAGGACCAGTTTAAATAAGATATTTTGCAATTTTATTATATATATAAATATGAAGAATATCTTTAATTTTAATACTGTCAGAGCTGGAATTTAATTATTGAAAAACATTAGCTTCTCTTAATTCTTTAGACATTGAAGCCATTTTGAAAGAAAATAAGGGAATGTTTGGGGAGGTTTGTATAAGGTTTGGTTATTAATTGATAAATATGAGGCAGTAAAACATTTTATTTCGATGTCATACGTATTCACTTATACGAATCTCCATGCGAATCTTCCATCGTTCGAAACAGTGCTGGAAGTCTTTTTCTGACAGCTTCTTCAGGACGCGTGCCACTCTTTCTCTTTCACAGCATCAACGGACTCAAATAATGATCCTTTTAATACAGATTCAAACTTAGGAAAAATATAGAAATCACATGGCTCAAGATCCGGCGAATAAGACGGATGGTTTTAACACTGGGGTGCTGTGCTCGGCTAGAAACCTTTTGACAGACTATGCGGATTTAGTTTGTTTAGTTTAGATTAACGTCTCACTAGAAGCAACACGAGGGCTATTGGTGACGGACCTCGTAATTTTGAACCACGGTCAAGTAACGAGGACGATATCTGAGCTAGCATCCCCTCACCTAACATCCACACCCCATCAACGGTAGAACTTTGGGCCACGACAGATTTAACGTGCATCAGCCCCGGCTACACGGCACATACTATGCGAAATAAGCTGTTACATTATCTTGGTAAAAAAATTGCCGTATCGATTCTTTGCCTGTTTTTACAGTCTCAGCAATCGCATGAATACTTAATCGACATTCTGCTTGAATTAGATGAATGATATCTTTAATATTTTCAGTCATTTCTGACGTGGAATGGTGACCAGGGCGTGAAACATCTTCAACGTCTTCTCGGCTGTCTTGAAAACGCTCAAACAATTTAAAAACACGTGCACGCGGTAAACATTTATTGCCATACACTTCTTTCAATAGATTATTAGTTTCATTAGCAGTCTTTCCAAGTTTTATGTGACATTTCACAACAATTTGCTGCTCACTTATCATTTTTCTGGTAAAACAAACATAACTAATGCGAACGAAGGTTATGGGTATACGGATTTCCATACAAAACGAGATGCACAGTATTTGAAAGAGAAGGTTTCACGCCAAACATCTTTCGGTCACTGGCGTTTGGCACATGCGTACTTCTTCCGTAGCAGTGTCAGTCTCGATATTTAATGCCAAACCTCGTATATTGTGCTGAAAAATGGCGGTAGAATTCAATAATAAATAAAAGGCGTTACGTGCGTAACGCTAATTCATTCCAATCTAAAATTACAAATATTATACTTTTTTTTCTTGTTTCGAGAAACACTTGCCAAATATGCAATTGCCCTTCCTTAACTTTTGTTATGCTCTTTAAAAGCACAAATGTAAATAAGATTACAGAATTGGCATTTTAATTTTTAGAATTATGTAGATAACAATGTTTACGATTATGCGAATGTGAAAGTGGTTGGTTAAGGGTAAATATTACGGCCGCAGAAGCCTAGTGGATGCTGTCACGAATTCACTACTGGCGTTGTTTTTGTGGAGTCGTGAGTTTCAAATCTCATTTTAGTATAGACGCGTCGTATAGCGGGACTAAAATTCATAGAGTGTTTGTCTTAATATTGATATGGTGTGAAAGTTAGAATAGCCTCAGACCCTCGACTATTGACCAAGCTTTAAGCTTACGAGATACGTTATCGATAGCCCTCTTGTTGCATCTCAATGAGACGCTGATAAAACAAACAATCAATATCATATAGAATCTGTAGTACACAAACCACCCCCATCACACATTCCTATAATAATATATAAACATTTATCTTACAAAAAAATTATAAAAAGTCAATTGTTCCCTTTTCCCCTTTTTTCAGGACAAAGAAAGTCTAAAGGAAATAAAGGCTCTTTTATGAGACGTATGTAAGAAATTACAAAATAGCTTACCCTTCTTATTTTGACACTCGGCTTAAAAAACCCCAGAAAACTGAAGTTGACCAATCTATGTGTATTATAATGCAACAACTAATATATATATATATATATATAAATTGCTGTTGTTATTTTTTTCTCACCGATACTTCCAAAAAATATTATTTATAATACAAAAATATTGAGATATAATTACCTTTCCTCTTTTACAAATCCTGCCAAGAAATCTATGCTTAGAAATTATTCTACTACAAAGATAGTTAAAAAAAGTACTTGTATATGAGAATGCCATTATTAAAATAAATTGTTGTCACCATTGGTTACTGCCATCTGTTAAAAGGAGCCGAAATTAATTTGATATTGATTCATAAGTTTGTAAGATAGTTCATAAGTTTGATTCATAAGTTAATAAGCTTGAATTGGTACCCATCTGTTGCCAAATCAAAATTTGATTGTTGTCGCGTCTGATTGTTGACGTCATTTTCAGTGAGTCGAGATCTTACAATATTTGAGACGTGGATTTATCGTTGTGCGCCAGAAATCTAGCCAAAGTAAAAATGATGAATATTTTCTAACAAAGACGATGATGATCTCATTGGCTGCAAAAGTTAAGACGGAAATTTGTTTAAGTGTGAAAGGCGTCATGATCTTGAATACGGGAAACTCATACTTAAACAGCAGTTTCGGACGCTTTACTAAAACAAACCATTTTTATTTCTACGATAATCATCTCTTGGAATTTTAAAGGACATATTGAATAACCCTACTAAAAATTGACGGTAAGACTTCGACGAGAACTTTTGAGATACGATAATCGTCATGATCACGAATACAACTGAGACTTAGATATTTGTCTAATGAATTATGATGATAGTAAAAACAAAACAGTTTTGATGCTAGGGGCACCATTTCTTGAAATTTCTGTGGACTCATTGAACGACATTCGTATGTAATTATCTCATGTTACACTTATTTAAAACAAATTCTTTGTAACAAAAGCGGTAATCTATAAATTTCGCTTCAAGTTAATGTTATAAGTTTCGTAACTGACGTTTAAACAGTTTTTTACGATTTATTTAAAAATAAATTCTTTCTAACATAAAAAAATCAGCACACTGACAAAGAGTTATTCCAATGGGACAAAACTCGGCAGATGTGATGCACATGTATTCTAAACTAATTTATAACATTAACTTGAAAATCAAATATTTTAATCAAGAAATTCATCTACTGAACCAAAAAAAAATGTCAATAATGATTTGAGCCACCGCTAATTTTGATACATGATGCTATGCGATTGGAAAATTACTCATATAGTTGGTGAATATCCTCATATGGGATCGCTTACCATACACATTTCAGTCGCTTGTTTCGCGTGATTCAATGACGGGGTTAGACGTAATTGCTCATCACATTCTAAGGCGGTGGTATGAGTAGATATCTCCAAGATTACAAAATACTTTTGCTTACTTATTTTAAGCTTAACCATAAAATCTGAAAATTAGAACTTTACACTTTGGGACGGCACGCCTTGGCGTAGGACGTTCCACAGGGACGGAGGAGAATCGAAAGGAACAGTCACACGGGCCGGGGGTAGTTGCGTCGCTAAGCCTAAGTTTAGAAAAAAAAAATCACACAAAAAAAGTTTCCGTCCTAATATTATCATTTTTGGTAAAATTTTAGAATATTAATTAAGCTGACTTATATATTTAAAAATTAGCAATTTCCTGTAATTCGTAGAAAAAATATATATAAAGAAGCGCTCATATTGAGAAATAATTTTCAGGAGCGCTATTGAAGTTTTATTGACAAAAACATGAATAAAATTAATAAAAAAAATATATAATAAAGGTTATTAAAAGGAAGTAACGAAAGGAAGTTTAAAGACCGATTGTGGTAGTTCTCGAAGCACGGAGAAACGCAAAGTCCTGTTTTATCCGTCTTTGGCAAAATGTCCGCATCATAATCACTAGATATATTCTTTTCAAACTTTTTCGAAAATTAACTACACTCTCGTCATTAATTGGATTACTGACCATGTGAGTATATTCCTCTGATAAGCAACGCTTCCTCGCAGTTATAAACCAGAGTCATGGCTTTCGAAATAAAAAGGGATGTAAACGAAAGGCATCTAATGCAACGCAAAGTCAAACAATACAAACAATACAGCTCTGAAAAGAAAGAAATGAAAAATACATAGCAAAAACAAAAACAAAAAAAAAACAAAAAAAAACGGTGAAAAACCAGAAACGCGAATGTACATCACATGGAAGTTAAATGAGTCGAATTCCGTTTGTTTACATTAAACTTTCCTTCCACCCCCACAACAGCTTGTGAGAAAAATACTGAACTAAGACCAACTGTGATCAAACTGAAGGTAAAGACCTTGAAACTACACTTCAGTTCAAAAGTAATGGATACAGGGAGTCATCTAGTGATATTTAGGAAACATTTTACCTTAGAATGCAAATACGCATCGTTCGGCCCCTGAGCTCATTCTCTTGGGATGTTTATTTGGTACGTTCGGTCGTGAACGACGATTGCGAGTGATGCGTTTATAGCACGTTCTTCCCGAAAGGGTTAACAATTGATGGTGTAATATAATGGTGTGAATAATATCTACGTGTGCTATTCAATAAGTTCTTAAAAACTCTTAAGATGCTGCTCGTAGCATCAAAAATGGTTGGTTTTTAGAAACATCATGATTCACTAGACAATTGCCCAGTTCTCAATTACTCGTGTTTGTGATCATTGCACCTTTCGAGCATCAAAAGTTTCCGACGAAACTTTAGTGAGTGCTAATTAGATATATACTCTGTCTTCACTTACGGTAGCCACGCTCGGTGGACCTTTATCATCTTGAATTTCTGTTCAGCCAAAGTTCACCTATTCCTCCGATGAAAATTAGCATCTCTCCGACCCAAATGTTGAGCTGTTCTGTGGTTCTATCACCTTGATTCCTTCAGTCAAATGGTGATATCTGTTCACAATGTTTTTGAATATGTCTGAGAGGCATCAGTATAGTTCACGTGAGACGACAGAACCTTATTCCTATAAAAGGTATATCTTAGCAATGGAATACCCTCTATTTGAGATACCATATATCTGCTTGGTTGCATTAGTTCTTGTTCTTCTTCTTGTTACATTACATTTTCTTGTAGTTCTAACTTGTCAGTCAGTGGCTACCAATAATTAATCATTTGCACATTCAATAGTAATGTATAAGCTATACATTATATCATTAATTCAAACAACTCTTTATTGGTACATTGCCCTTCATGTCATAGATTGCTTATATGTAAAAAAGTAAAATAATAAAACTAGTATTTATTTCCTTCTCTATTCCATTCTGCTTGTTTACGAGTAATTACATTTCTTCTTACGATCTTACGATTAAGAGATTTGTAATTTCTGAGAGTCCACTACTTTTCTTATAGATTCTGGATAGTAAAAATGTCAAAAACTGAGAAATTGTGTTTAAGACTACTAGAGATAGTCCTGATTTAACATAAAAATCCCTTTTCTTTTTCTTTATTTTCAAAGAATGTGCACAGCTAATACAAGATCCGATATTTCTTAAGCTGCAGGCTTTAAAAAATATCGCTTTTGCACCCTATCATTAAGGATACAGCCAAAATACCCAATAACTAGGATCGTTATGCCAACGGCCCCCTTTAAAACATACATCCATCACTACAAATCTACAATCATTTTTCAAAAAATACTGAAAATTCCTCATCTTTTGATTCGCTTTTGTATTTTATTTTTTCATTTTTTTTTTTCTTTTTCTATGCCTTTATTCGATCATCAAGTAATTTTTTCATGATTGTGGATTCAACATTTTCCCTTTTCTACTATTTCTGTTTAGAAGGGTATTCTTTGAGAGGGATTGATAAAATATGATGCTACGTTGATATCATACTAAATCTATAAGAACAAATATGTATATTGAAGATTTAGTAATGGGAATTTCTAAGATGTATTTGTATTAATTGGTGGGTAATGCAAGTAATCATTGTATACAAGCGTGCTTCCATACGTATATGTTCGAATGAGTATACGTTCCACTCGTACATCCATATGTGCTTAATAAACAATTAAATAATTATTAAAAACATATTAAATAAGGGAACAATTAAAAATCAACAAAATAAGAAATCATTGTTAGAAATATATAAAATAAATGAGTTAAAATTGAAATAAAATTTAAGACAAAATGAATACATTCAATACCAAGGAAACAAAACATGCACAGTCAGACTGGGGAGGGGGGAGTTAAACATTACTATGGTACCAATCCTCCTCCAAGTGTATCTTGTTGGGCAAAGTATCCCACCAAAATGCAAAATGTAATAAAGCTAATCAAAGTAAATAAAGAAATGAAAGACAAGATGCCTCAATTACAAAAATTTAAAACCTAAATTTTTTTTTCAAATAAAAAATTTCCTTAGTTAAGTAAATATTTAAACCAAAAACATACCCCAATGCAAGCTTATAAAAAGAACTAAATCTAATCACAACAGATGTAAAACCTAAATTTTAAGATCTTGTGACATATGTTATTAAAATTTACAGTGCAAAAGTTTTAGGGAACCTTTTACATCAATATCTCTAATGTTATGATCTTTTGCCCCAGATATGATATGTATATCAATAATACTTAAGTTCAGGAAGAAAAAGTTTCGAAATAAGGTATATTTAATAAACATATCGGAATCAATACAATCATGAACAGAACACAATATTCAACGGAACACAAACTTGAATTTTAGTTGTTTAAGTATTTTAAATACATTGAGTAAAATATGACTGTAAATATACAATATGTAAACGTTTTAAGAGATCTTCACAGTTAAAACTCTAAATATCTGTCTTCGTAATCCTAATGCTGTGATATGGATTTGTTTTTTAATTGAAAGATATTAAAAGTCCATAAAAGCTCTGAAAGTTAATATATCCGTTACCTATGAGACTACAATTTTTAAAATATCGTAATTCTAAAAAAAATTTAGTATAGTCTCTCTCCTCAAAATATGATTTTCAAAAATTAATTTAAATTAATTTATGAAATAAAGATTGTATAGTGAGAAAATTGTCACAATATAGAAAAACCATTCTAAATGTCAAATTGGATTCAAATAAATTATGTTTAAAAACCCTCCAGATTCCCGTCAGTACTCATCATGGGAAATCTTAAATACATATGAGTATCATACAAATTAGAATAAATGCATTATTTCGAAATTCTAATGGATAATGAAAGAATTAAATTTAATCACAAACAGATGTAAAAGACAAATATTAAGATCTTGTGACATATGTGATTAAGACTTTTAATGTAAACGGTTTAAGGAACCATTTAAATTAAGATCTTCAATAATACATAAATCACCTTTAATATCCTCCAGAATCCCCTCGGAACTCCTCATGGGAAATCTTAAATATATATGAATATGAATCATCATACAAACTACTATAAATATATTTTTCCAAAAAAATCTAAGGGGATAATCACAATCTATACAATCTCCTATATTATTGAAACTGACGTTATCTTTAAAAGTTAGCGATTTAATATTACGATGCAAAAGTTTAAAATAATATTCCTGTTTATGAATATGGGAATAATACTCTCCTAGTAGCGCATTTTAATTACCTTAAATTTAAATGCATCTCTTTTATCATATAAATTATTATAAATGGTATAATCATTAGCTGTTGTTCCGTATCTAGATATTAAGCCTTACTTGTATCGGAATTTGTTTGTAATAAAACCAAATAATTTGGATAAAAATCAATATTCTGCTTATAATCTCTACAATTAGTAAACATAATTAGGTCATCAATGTATTTGTATGAAATGTAAAGAGATTTGTTCTCTATTCACGTGGATTGATTCATAAAGAAGATATTGTTTATATATATTTATATATATGTGTGTGTGTGTACATTTCTATAAAAATGATTAAAAATGTATCATTATTGGTTACACAGAAATCTAAGGTATCCAAATATTTTTTTACAGCATATGTAACAAAAACAAGGACTCTTATATTCGGTATCATATTTTTAATATTTCCCCGGTATTCTTTCTTAAGAAATTAAGATATATAATATTTTCTTTTTGAATGCAATAAAATGTATCAGTTCTGAATTTGATTAGAACTGAAACAAACTTATTTTTGATATTTTCTTTTTTACCTAGCAAATGTGTTGATTTTGGCTTAAGTAATGATTTATTGTGACTTCTAACATACTGTAGAAGATCAAGGAATTACGGCAACCCTATCTAATTTTTCCTGAGGCGCTGACTGTCAGCAGCCCTCTTTCCGCCAACACCTCGTTAGAAATAATCAGACCAGAACGCACATCAAGAACGTGTTGCAATGATAGTGTGTTATCGGTCTCGGACATATCACTCCGAGGGAATTAATTCCTTGTGCCGCATTGATTCGTTTATTTTCGGCGCCTGATGTGGGGGAATGTGCAGCTCGAGAGAACAGTTATTAGGTGTAAGGTAATATATTTGTGCGTTAAACTGAAAATTATCAAAGCGCATCATACAAAATGAATGCTCCGCGAAACATTCGTCAAAACATTTTCTGATTCAATACACTTCATTATACAGGGGAATATGTTAAATGCAGGAATTGTAGATTATTACTACTTGAATTACACACGTGTGATAAAACCCATTTCGGATGTTTCGGAATATGCAGATACTGGAAATACATTTATTCCAGAAGTTTTATTTAAGTAGACAAAAACGTGAAAGGATGGTTGGAATTTAAACGGCCAGATTATAGAAGCCTACATTATCCTTTTTTATATAATATAAAATCAGATGAATGGGCTAAATATAAGATTAAGTTTTACCACTGATTTATTTCGAACACATTAAGGCGATACGGTAACCTGTGAAAAACTTTTTTAAATTAGTTATTTATAAGAGTGAATGATTATGGTTGTTTATTAACGTCTCAATGAGAAGCAACTCAAGGACTATTAACCTCATAATTTTGAAACTTAGTAAAGTCAGAAGGATGACAACTGAATTGGCACCTCCATTTCTCCCAAAACTTCCACATCCCGCCATTGGGAGAACATGGGATCTTGACCAGGTTTAACGCGCTACACGATTGATCCTTAGTGGCACCAGGGCTCGAGCCCACGTCTGAACTAGAACAACTTTAGCTTCGATACCACAACCATAACCACCAGGCAACCGCTGATACAGACATTTAAAAGAAAATGTTTATATATATCTGTGTATAATGATATGTTTGACCATGCATAAAATGTGCATTAAGATCATTTTCAAACAAGCTATAATTTGTTTGTTTTTTTAAAATTGTTTTCAAAATATTTTAATGTATTAAAATCTCAGTCGCTGAGGTGACCTAGTGGTCATGTTCGCAGATTCGCGATCTGCGTAATTTTCTGTCACCTAGTGGGTTCGAGCCTAGATGCTACTGAGGACCCGCTATTTAGTGGACCGAGTATCAGTATACTTAATTTTATGAACCACTGTATATGTGAATATGAAATTTTGGACTTAAATTATTTCGTATTTTAATCCTGCAAGACGTACATCAAAAATATTGTTATTAGACTGTAAGATTCGCCGGACTAAAAAAAACTATATAGGTGGCGCTTCCATCGATATAAGGAGAGACAGAACTGAACAATAATGGAGGGAGGAGAATGTTGGCTACGACCTGTAGCATGACGAACAAAAAGGGCATGAAACAACATTTAAATGCTTAGTGTTAGTGAGTTTTGAATATTGTATTAATTATGTGTGTTCTGTGGCTGTTAAAAATAAATAAAATCTTTAGCCTTTAAAGATTGATTGTGTATCTGGTAGTGAATGAAATCTTCAGAGATGAAATTAAGAACCTACAGCGGCCAAAAAAAATTTTTATTAGACTTTTCATTTTTTTTTCTATTTAAATTATATAGATTAAGGTAACAGTACATCTCCAAAACACACAGTTTTGGTCTAAATAGCCTTTTTTTAATTTTTAGTCTCATAAAATTCAATTTTTTGTCTTTAAATATATGTGGGAATTTTGCTTATTTAGAATCTGATTCACAGCTGTTTCAATATATTATTTGATCTAGGATTTTTTTGATCGGAAAGGATCTAAAAACCAAAAATTTTTCATTACCTCGAAATACTATATTTCAAAACATTATGCTTCTATGTAGATCAAATTATGTATATAAATGTGTGTTTCTTAATAATGATTTCTTACTTATACTTAGAATAGATTTTTCTTCACGTTTTATAAATAGTAGAAGTGTTTTAGATTTTAATAAATTTAAGATTATAGAGACTTTTCAAGAAAATTTCAGTATTATTCAAAATATTTTACTTCCCACGTAAGGATTATATTACCAAACTAATAATCTATTCTCTAGATAAGATTACATTTCTGCATTTATTCATTTAACTAATGCATATATATTTATATTCTTTTGGGGTACCATGTTTGGCGGGAAAGTCTTAGTTCTTGCTTATATTTGTGTAAAATATCCTTTTGGCAGTAAAATTTTACCCTAACGAAACTTTTATTAGGCGTTTGTCTAATTTTGAAGTGCCATGAGATCATAAAACATGTATTTGTAGGTAAAATTTACAATAATTCAAAAACTTTCCTACAAATTTGTCCTGTTAACTTAAATGGTTCCTTATAAAAGATTCAGATTATTAAAAGCATGTTTAATTTAATATTAAAAATATATTATTTTGTTATTATAGCTCGTTTCTTGGTATGTCTTAAAGTTTTTAGAATAAATCAGTAACATTTTAAATTTCCGGACTCTTTTATCTTCTGAGCCTTTTTTTACAAGGAACCCCCAAGTAGAGCACGTTATTCCTCTTTCACAGAAAAACTCGAATCTAATATTCATGAGATCCGTTTCTCCTAATTCGTCGCTATTCTTTCGTTTCCTGTTATCCTCTAACAAAAGAACCTTGCTTCAATTCCACTGTGTTCGTTAAATCTGAGGTACAGATAAGAGGAAACTGTAAGAAGATTCAACAATCTTTATTTTTTATTCGTAGGAATGCGTTACTTGAAATATCTAAACAAATTTGTTCTTTGAAAATAATAAATGGTAGTTTTTAAATACCAACTTTAACTGATTCCAAGTGGAATTATTTCTGATAATTTACAAAAAAAAAAGCAAATTTAATGACATGTTTTAGAATACTTTTATAACACTGAAAATTCTAAAGATAAGTAATTTCATTTTTATAAAAAAATTCATATTAACATTTACTTTCATATTGATTCTATTGCAAGATATCTACATTGCATACAGATTCTATTGCAATCTATCTACATTGAATACTGATTCTGTTACAATCCCTCTACATTGCATTTTATTGCATCTATTCTATTGCATTCTGTCTTTATTGTATATTGTTTCTTTCTCAATCAATATACATTGCATACTAATTCTATTTCAATTGTTATACATTGTAAATATATTCTACTACCATCCACCTACATTGTATACTGA
>BMAW01046039.1:84386-108661 GCA_019974015.1 Nephila pilipes
TGTAAATATATTCTACTACCATCCACCTACATTGTATACTGATTCTACAAGTACTGCAATATATCTATATAGCATACTGTTTCTACAAGTACTGTAATCTATCTATATAGCATACTGTTTCTACAAGTACTGCAATCTATCTATATAGCATTCTGATTCTATTATAATCTATCTACATTGTATTCTGATTCTGTTGCATTCTATCTACATTGTACGCTGATTCTGTTGCATTCTATCTACATCGTAAATTGATTCTACAATAATCCAAATTGTACACTGATTCTATTGTAATCTATCTTCATAGTGTACTGATTCTTTTGCATTCTATCTACATAGTGAATTGATTCTTTTGCAATTTATCTACACAGTGAATTGATTCTTTTGCAACCATCAACATAGCATACTGAATCTTTTATAATCAATCAACATTGTATACCTCTATCTATATTGCATACTGATTCTATTATAATCTATCTACATTGTGTGCTGATTATGTTGCATTCTATCTACATAGTAAATTGATTCTACTATAATCCATATTGCTCACTGATTCTATTGCAATCTATCTGCATAGTGAATCGATTCTTTTGCAATTTATCTACACAGTGAATTGAATCTTTTGCAATCCATCAACATAGCATGCTGAATCTTTTATAAGCAATCAACATTATATACCTCTTTATACTGATTTGCATACTGATTCTATTGTCTAATCTATCTACACTGTGGAATGATATTTTTACAATCTATCTACAGTGTGGAATGGTATTTTTACAATCTATCTACAGTGTGGAATGGTATTTTTACAATCTATCTGCATTGTATACTCATTCTTTTGCAATCTAATTACATAGTATTCTGATTCTATCATAAGTTATAATACATTAACAAAAGTAATCATAATTTACATAAACAATTATAAAACAAGCATTAGAAAAATAAACTGCAAAACAGCATTTACAAATATAAAAGTATTTGTAGAATATTAAATACAAATTTGATAACTCTATGAAAAGGCTATAGTAACACATCGATCAATAACTCCCGAGTCTAAAATTGAAAACAACATTTTTTTTGCAAATTTTTTTTTTATTCATCAACATAACACCTTTTGTTAATCACCTTTTAGGGTGATACAATCGTTCCAACGCTTTTCCAAATCTTTTTTTTTTTTTTTCGCAAGAAATCTTTTTTGTTGCGAGTAAATAGCAATAAACAGCTTTCTGAATCATCGACTCGTTGCTGTTTTTGTTCCATCGAAAGCAATCGCGGCACCCACTTGGAAAAAACCTTTTTCACTTCACTTCAAAAAACCTTTTTCCTGTTCCGATCGACTTAACATTTTGACACGTTTCAAGCAAAGGTTAGTACTCTAGAAAGACCTAGTTACTGGTTTACTACGAGCGCCATCTCTGGGTTAGTCTCGGGAGTTATTGATCGATGTATTATAAGCATTAGATTAAAATATGTAAAACAATTCCAAAAAAGTTTATAACGATCTGTTATTAACTATTTCACTTATGTCTCAAGTTTTAAAAAATTTAAGATGAACCGAATTTTATTATAACTAGCAGTAATTGAAATTTTAATTATTGTATTCAAATGAGAAATGGTCAAATAAATGTTTAGTATTGTTTAAAAAAGATTATAATTTGTAAAGATGTATCTTTCTTACTTTATGATAGCTGTAATTGCATTTATCTCTAAATATGTTTTATTTAATAACTTAGCATTTGCTTTAATTTTCATACCTGAACTAAATATTACTATCTACTTTAATATTTTATCGTGTGCTTTTATTTTAATAATTTATATTTTGATTTTTATTTCATCATCATTTGCTTTCATTACCTTTGTTGTCTTGAGGTAGTATTGTTTCTTTTATACTTTAGAAGTGAATGTTTTGAAAATAGTGGAAAAATAAATAGTATATTGAGAATAAAGAAAATTCAGTCAATTTATTTTAGAAGGGTGTGGTGATACTATTATCCGATTAAAAAGCTAACATAAATATTTTTGGAATTAAATAGATATTATTAGCATTATGAATTATCCCTACTTTTTATTCACTCATGTTAAAAATAGAATTAGAAAAAAAATGAGGAAAAATAGTGTATATTATGAATATGTGATTCAATGGAATTTTTGATTAAGCTGCAACTGACTACTAAATCAAATCAATAACTTATGAATCAATGTCAAATTTGTTTCGGCTTCGTTTAACAGATAGCAGCACTTAATGGTAACAACAAAATACCTGAATAAAACCTTCAGTCTTCAAATATATGAGTGTCTTAACGCATGCATTTTAAGAATTTCTTATTCTCAATAGATAAACCTTCAATATAATTTTTAATGACTTTAATACCGATGCTTATTGGATGTATTAAAATGAATATATTTTCCAATTCCAATTCCTTTAACTATTTATTAACACACTCATTTGTGTGTGTGGCTTAAATTTATTTCTTTATTAACTTTAATTAAATCCAGCTTAAAGCTAGTGCGGTAACATTATATATATATTGTTTGTATTACATTTGTAGACCTTAGCGATTTATTTGTTGTACAAATTGCTGACAAATTTATACAGCATATATCTTGTATATTACTAGTCAATAATTAATCCATGCTGTTTAACCTCCTCAGACCCAAGGTCAACTTTGAACCATAAATTTTAGAATAATTTGTATCAATTGGTTCTAAATACATGAAAAAGTACTCAAAAAATGTTAAAAAAAACTATTTTAATTTTTATTTTTGAGAAATTGTCTCCTGGGTGAGACATTGGGACAAAATGACATCATAATGTTAATTTAAAATATTTCTTTAATTCAAATTTAATGAGTAATTTATAATAATGAGCATAGTGAACATAATGTAAAATTTGAATCACAAAATATTCCTGTCCGAACTGTTTGCAGAAGAGTCCTAATTTCTAAAATTTATCAAATTCGCTTTTTTCTCTCTCTCTTTAACTTATACTATTAAATAATTTCTCAATTTTAAGCTGTTGTTTCTTATTGAAAACTCTTGATTTCCAAGAAATGTTGGCTGCCAGTGCGGGAGTTGTAGTTTTTTTCTGCCCAATACATTCGAATTCTAGGAAATTTTAAATTAGACATAATTACATTGATCACTATGTTTCATTTCATTTTCTGACAGATACAGATTCTTTCTTGTATCCTTTAAATATCTACATTTGGTGAATTCAGTTAGCAATTAAAGAATATCATACCGAGCCGATATATATGCCATAATTATAGTTTCAAATCGAGTGATTTATAATAGCCATTCATGCCATGTATCCTACAGGCGACACTGCGTTCTAAATCAGAAGTAGGAAGATTTGAATAAGAAATTAATAATATTATATGTAAACAACAAGTTTAAGGAATTCAACGGTGTGTTTAATATTTTTTTATTACACAAATAATAAAAAATATGAACGCTTCGCGATGCGCAGGAGTATAATTTTCTTTCTCTCGGATAAACATCATTTTCCTATTACCAAAAATAAGCTACGAATGCAAAATGTTCATTAAAATTTCTTTTTTCAGAACTACCATCTATTAACATGAAAATTAACAAATTCTGGGAGCTAATGACGTCTTTTATTTAACTTGGCGGCATTTTTTGAAAGTGGTGTTTAGTGTCTCCTACAGATAACGCTGGGAATGAGGAGGTTAAGTGTAATAAACTATGTTAAGTGCTAAATCACAAGGACAATATGGAAAAATTCTTTTTTTCAGGCAGTAAATGTTATTTTTTGCATATCATACCATATTATGAGATGTATTCTTTTTAAAATTACTTCATTTGTTAGATTTCATTCTATTACATCGATTACAATCTTTCAGCGAGTCTGCTTTAATTTCCTGAAGTTGGCTTGAGCAAATGGATTAAGATTTAAAGTGAATGACGTCTTATGTGTATGACAAATAAGAATTACGTCAGTAGCAGCGCGAAGCATAGATTAAAACAGCGATTGAAACAGTTAAAGCAGCGGTAATGAGTGTAAGTACACCTAATGACAGTAGTCTGCACTTTGAGATTGTTTCTTTAATCATTCTGAGTTAAAATTTGCTTTTTATTTCCCCCTATACAGTGTAATTTTGTTTCGAGATTTGCCTTTGTTATTACTATTAAATTTAGACTTTGTAATATACATAAATAATAATAAAATCGATGATTTCACTATTATTAATGGGCCTCATGGATGTTAGATTCATTTCGACGCACCCAAACGCATTCAAATTTTGACCAATTGTGGTACATTGAAATTAAAATTAATTTTTTTCATGTTTTAACAAATGCTTCATAAAGAAATGAATTTTCTAACATATTCAACATACTTCAAATGCATTCTTATTTTTTTATATTATGACCTCCTGAATATAATAAAATATTCTTTCAGGAAAATTGATTATGTTTCACTGCGTACAAGATATTTTGTATGATAATGTATAATAATGTTTTGTAATTACTTGCTGTAAATGGATTTATCATTTAAATATACCTTCTTTAATGTATATCTATTACAAAGGATACAAAGGTCTTTAAATATTTATTAGAAAACTAAAATATTTCAAACTTTTAAAATGTTTAAAAAGATTAAATATTTTCTTTTAAAATTATATATATGTGTGTGTGTGTGTGTATGTATGAGTGACACCAAATTTAAGTATATTTTATAAAGAGTGTATTATACATATCTTACATATAAAATTTAAGTCTCTAAGTATAAAAAATTTTACAATATCATACATGAAAAATACTCTAACTAAGAGAGCTGCATTTAAAGGCTTAACATTTAATTATAAAAAATTAAATTTTGAAATATGGGTATTAAAATGCCCCAAGATGATTTAATCTTCCTTCTGCTTGCAACGACAACTCACTTTCATTATCTTTAATCATTAAGTTTTGCTCCGAAAGCCTTAAAAAGGATTCCTCGTTCCTTTTTTTTAATGTTTGGATTCGAAGTTTACCATCTCCTGCCAATGATTTGTCTACATTTCGAAACGTTTTCATACCAAATTGCTCTAAAATAATAGTAAATGTTTGACGCTCATCGTTGTAAATTTTAGTGTTCAGATTTGCGGCTGTCTCTAAAAATTGAGGACCAGAACCAATCGACTTTGTGGAAAATTTCGAGATTAACCAATATAGATGTTTTTCTGGTTGCTCATCTTGTTAAGCTTCCTACTAATGCATCCTAATGTTTAAAAAATTAATGTGACTTATTTAGCAACATAAACTGAAACACAATTCGAAAACAGTTGAGAGTGGCATGTCCATTAAACGCTGATTTTACGAAAACATACTGAACAATTGTTTGAATTTCTTTTGAAGTGTATCATTAGGTGGTTGATATCAAAATGTTCAGCATAAAATGAGGAATAACATAGATTCGTTTTCAAAAAATTTAACAGTTTGAAGTTTAAACGACCTAGAGACCATTTTAAAGAATATTACTAAAAACAAAATCTAAATTAATTGGTCGATTCCGTTTCTAAGTTTTGAGGTTTTCTTCGACGCTGCAATTAATCTAAGGAAAAGGTAATCTCTTTAATATACCTTATTTTTATTGATACATATTTCGGATATTTTTTCTTATTATTTCGTGGTGATCAATTTCTTTCTGAAAACATACGTCTGATTTATTGATTGGTATGTTTAACACCGCAACTGAATCCACACGAGCGCTCAAAACGACGGACCTCGTATTTCTGAACCTCGGTCAAGTGACGAGGACAACACCTGAGCTAACACTTTTCGCACCTAACCTAAACACCATGTCAACGGGAGGACAGATTTAACGTGCATCAATCCCAGCTACGTGGTGATGGGTGGGTGGGCCAGCTACATGGTGGTAGTATCTTAGCTCGAACCCGCTCATCGACGAAACTCTCCGGCCGCGAGTACGCTACCACGGCCAATAAGTTATGGCGGCCACGTATATATACGTATGAAATTAATTATTCAAAATAATAAATCACATTTCGAATCATTCTTGTTTTTGTTTTATAACACATGTTAGGAAACCAAAATGTATATATACCTAATATTATTAATAATCTTCACAAGATGGTGTTCGTACATTATCCCATACCAGATATGTGAAGTTTTCATTCATTTAGATTGAAAGAACGATGAAGCAAACTTCATTTTTCACAGAAACAAGTACTGGGCATAATTTTGCGACTCAAGTGTTCTTGTCCACACCGAAATTTTAGGGCACCATAAAATACAAAAAATAAAATCGGCCACAAAATATTTTATGACTCGAGAACCTTCAAAACATCAAGTTATAGCATTCTGAAGTATTACTCAGAAATCGACTTCAATTTTACTGACATGGAAGCCAGCCCCATGGACATTTGATCTTCTGAAGTGGATTATTTATTCCATGCTCAAGAGATCCCCTTTTTAAACTCACCAATGTCACCTAATTAAATTTAAGGAAGCATATTTTACCTTTAAATTTCATAGATGTAACCCAATCACACAAATGTTTTTTGATATTTTTTTTATCTTGAAACGTCACTGAGACAGTGAAATTTATTTTGCTATATGAAGGGGGAAATTATTAATATGTTCAGATTAAAATATAAAATAAACTTTAATAACTTAAATTATAAGGTTAACACACACATTAGGATGTGACATTGGTCTATTCGTGGTTTTTCTTCACTAACCTTGGGGACGTTTAATTGAGATTGATCACTTTTGCTAAACAACCTTTGCCCAACCAGAAAAGAAACGTGATTATGTAGATAGAAAGCAGGTAGAAATTAAGTGAAGCGGGAGAGTTAGGAAATATATAAACTCCGACGGAAAGTCGTGATAGAGAAGCTGCAGGAGAAGATATAGAGAGGCTGAAGGAGAAGGAAAGAGAGGTTGAAATAGGGGATTGGATTAAAGGTGTAGAGAGGGCTACATTTGGTTCCAGAGTCTGAGTTGCAGTCGAGGAAGGCTTAGTGGTAAGAGTCTGTTAGATTATTATTGGTGGGTTAAATTAGGTTAGTAGAATCTTACCCCGGCAGAGTATAAATAATTGTTGTTATATTAATTAGAAGTTAATAAATTCCATAAATATTGTTCTAGTGTTTATTTGATTGACGTGTCTTAGTGTTTAATCATTGAATTTAGCTGTGGCACAAGAGGCAGCCTGGAACGGGCAGGCGGCACAAACATTTGTTACAAAACCATTAAAACAAGTTGTGTTATTATATAAGTATTATAGACAAGTATTCTTCTTGTTATTTGCTTCACATATTCATATTTTTATAGTTCCCTTTGCTTTGAGAATGTTACAAGTTAAAATATGAATGGCAATGCATTAAGTACTTAGTTTAGTTACATTCCATTCATAATTCTTCATCTTGATTAGAAAATGTGCGTAATGTTTATCCTCTTATTAAGCGATTTAAATAAAAAAGTTTTTATTTAAATCATTCTTTATCTGACTGAGTAAAATCCGAAAGGTAATGGTATCTATAAAAATAGATTATTCATAATCCTAAGACTCCATAATATGGTCTTACTTAGGTCTATATCACTTGGGTTTCACTTAGATAAAAAAAATACTTTGATTCTCTATATAAATAAGTAACCTTTATAGAAGCATAAAAAGTTTGGAACCATATTGTGTACTAGGTTTCTTTAAAATGATAACCTTATTGTAAATATATATCTAATATCATGTAGAAATTCAACAAAGATGAGTAAAAACCATTTTAACAAAAAAAAATTACTTTTATAGTGCTATAAAATAGACTAAAATATCATTATAAGGCACACAAATATCTATAAGCGCTACTAATTATTTGAGCAGATATATTTCACAAAAATGAATAGCGTCAAATATTGTACTCCATTTTTCTTTGCATATTCTAGTATCCATATGCGATATTATAATTTGCAATATATATAAACTCAAATAAATGAAACGCTGATACAAATGACGTATACAGTTATCATATGAAGATTTCTTCGAAATCTTTCACCGTTAATTCAGCGAAAAAGATAAATACAATGCTTAGGTAAACGGGAAAGGGTGTCTGTCTTTCATCCAGTCATTTTCAAGGTCATCCATGGACGCCAATATGATCATTTATTTCAATTTCTCAAATATGAATGAGATTACACGTGGGTGGTTCAAAAAGTACTTGTTTTTTAAGATAAAGATAGCATTATTAAGGTAAATTGTTGTTCTTATTGGGTGCAACCATCTGTTAAACAGAGTCGAAACAAATTTGACAATAATTAATAAGTGTTTTGCTTCGGTAGTCATTTAGTGCTAAATCAACATTCGATTGTTGCCGTGTCGAGTTGTCGACGTCATTTTACATCAAGTTGTCACCGTCGTTGAGGCCTGGATTCATCATTATGCACCGGAAATCAAGCAAAAATCAAAAAGTTGAGTTCCTTCCTGTTAATCTTTTCCAAAGAAGGCAAGAGTGGTCTCATCAGCGGGAAATATTATGACGAAGAATTTATGAGGTGCTAAAAACGTCCTGATCACGAATACGAGAAACTAAGACTTAGACAGTTGTCTAGTGAGTTCCGATGCTTCTAAAATCAATTTTCGATGCTACGAGTACCATCTCTTGGAAGTATTATGGACTTACTGAACGACCCTCACTACTCCCCTAATTCCGTTAAATATTTTTGTTTTTGACTAATAAAGTTCAACTGTAGCATTTAACATTTACCAACGCTTTTCTTATGCTGTTAGAGAGAATATGGCTTTAGATGCCTTTGCAGTATATATTATTAATCTTTATTGTTACTATGAAGCTTCTTGTTATACTAAAACATTAAAAAATATACCAATCTAAATAATATTTATATAAAACCAACATTAGAGGAAATTTTATTATTCACTTCCATTGTAAAGTATTCCAGATATTGAAAATAAAATATACTTATAAATCGGATTTAATGACAGATCAGCTGATCATAATATTGTACAAATAGAAACAGCGTATACTATACAATAATATGCGTAGCTTAGTACACCAAAATGAGCACAATTTTGTTAGTTACGTGAAATTATGAAGGTTTCTGTCAAATTATATTTTATCTCTGATTTTCTTAAAAGAAATATTTTTACCCCTATTTTAATGATTCGCTTGTAAGTTTTCCTGTCTTTAAGAATATTCTTAAATATTTTTAAGAATCTGTTGAAATAAGTAATTCCACTAAAATATTTATTATTTTTTACTCTATTAGATGTACTTTATTGCATTCAAATAGATCAAATAGTAATAATGTTAGAATTAATGTCGAAATTCCATAGGATTAAGATTACGTCCATGAAATGAAAATGGAGGGTAGGCGGAAGCCTTCAGGGAGTTATTGGTTTATATTGGTTTAACTAGCTTAAAATAAGGTTCTTGTTATTCTTATTTTGGAAAGAAATTAATAAATCATAGTTTACTAATCACATGATTTGTATACATCGATATAAAACATTCAACACATTTGATCTTGAAATAGATTGTTTCTAAATTATTCTTGCGCAAATGACTTATACAAAGAGCATTTTAAAGCTTCAGGATGATTATTGAAATTATCCTTGTGTTTTGTGGTACTCGTTTTATTTTCATTGTAAGGAAGACTGTTGTATTATCGAAGCAATCAATAAATTTAATCTTCGCTAAGACGTAGCGAATATCGAATAACTATATTCGCTCCCCGTTGTGTTTTTACTCAAGAGTAATGTATTTCATTCCGAAGAAAACAAGCCGCTTTATCAGAAGTTTTAGTTGCTCAGCATGATTTTCTGTATTGCATAAGGTCTTTTGAAAATACTTTAAGCAATCGAAAAACTCATTACACTATTATTCTTTTTCAGACTTCGCCGATAATTTTTTTTTTAAAAAAAATATTGTTATTGAGAGAGAGCAAAAAAGGGGGCTTATAAGCCTAAAAAAGGAAATTTTGTTTCATTTTCTTATTTTTTTCTGAGCTGGAGGTTATTTTGGACTGTTAATTGAGTTGGAAAATAAGTTTATCGGGAAGCATATAGGAGAGTAGTATTAACATAATTCATAATTAGAAATTCATCAATAACATCTTAAGATCAATAAGATCTTAGGAGATACAATAAGATCTTAAGAGATACATTAAGATCTTAAGAGATACATTAAGATCTTAAGATCAATAAGATCTTAGGAGATACAATAATATCTTAAGAGATAGATTATAAGATCTTAAAAGATACAATAAGATCTTAATTATTAATGGCTTTTCTTCTACTCACATTGTGTTCGTATGTTTGGGTCAAAACTTTGAAAACTTTATTCTCACCTTTTAAAGGGCACAATTTAGCTGAACTTTTCTATACACGATTGTTTTGGATGAAAATACAATAATTTAATTAAATTAATAAAAATTAATTGTTTATAACTAATTATTTAAAGAATTAAATTTCACGCCAATTCACCAAACCCATCGCCAATGTGAATGAATCACTGATTAAACTCTTTTAGCAACTGGTGACAACTCTGTAAATCCATCTTTTCCTTTAGAAGGGAAGCGTTGCAGGGATGCATAAACTCACTATCGTAACATTATTCCTCATCTTGAAAACAGACGAATGTTACTTAACATTTAAGATATAAAAATAATATTACGAAAAATGTGAAAATCGAAAGAAAATCCATGTTTAAAAATTCGCTTTTTAAAGGTGTTATTACTGAGAAATAACCAAGATATCCGGATGAAATTTATTCTGGATATTAATTGATGCTTATGTACATAATATTATAACTTACAGCTATAAATTTTGATTTGTTTGTTTTCGCGAAGCAACAGATTTAAGTTATCCTCAGTATCGTAAGGATTTAATAATTACTTCAGGGTGTAAATACGAAATTTTAATATTATTAAATATTACCTCTCTCTCTCTCTTTCTCTCTCGATAAAAACTTAATTTTTAGTTCTCATGCTTTCTCTACAAAGTCACCATTCACAGTTATACATTCTACCAGCGTTTCTTGGCCTTTCAAATTCCGTCTTTGTACACATACAACTCAGTTGAGTTTTAGTTTAGTTTTTATTAACGTCGCACTAGAAGCAACACGAGGGCTATTGGCGACGGATCTTGTAATTTTTAACCACAGTCAAGTGACGAGACGACACCTGAGCTGGCACACCCTCTCCTAACATCCACACCACGCCAACGAGAGGATTTTGGACCCCGAACGGATTTAACGTGCATCGGCCCCGGATACACGGTGGGTCTTTGGCGGACAAGGATCAAACCCGCAACTGAACGAAAACCGCCAGCCGCGAGTCCACGACCTTGACCACTAGGCTACCCCGTAACCCTACAACTCAGTTGATAAAACCCTACTTATGTTCTTCATACTACAGGTTAAATCCTTCTATGGATTTCTACAACGAAACAGAATAGCCTTAATATCCCTAATTTACAATATTATGCACATAAGGATTAATTAATATACAGAATAAATTTCATCCAAACAACTAGTTATTTTATACTAACAGTCAAAACTTTATGATACACGCCCGATATATGTTAATGATTAATTTTTCGTTATTTCTGATTCTAAATGGAGTAGCTACTAATCAAAGTATTGTCACTACGTAATAATAAGAAGCCGGCATTAATTTACGGTTTCCTAAAAAAGCGAATCAGTTATCCGATAGTCGAAATAAATCAGTGGGTGACAAGAGTAAAAAGGTTGTTTATACAAACCAGATGGCATGGTCTCCTCAAAAAAAAGTCAAATGTGGTGGAAACCACATCACTGGTTTACATAGACAACATTAGAGTGACATTAATATTACGGTCACTAGAGAACGACACTGGTTTCTTAGAAAACAGTAGCTATAGTAGTTTCCTTATAAATTACATAAAATGTCAACATAACCATCAAAAACAACACGCCATTATGAATCCTTTAATATATGGTCCAGAAAGATTTGTTTACATGCATACATAATACTGCTGAATATTCATGCGATTTTATTTTAAAATACTGTTCAAATTATTTTTGAGTTCTTGTAAAAAAAATCTTGTCTCTGATTATCATTTATTCTTCAAATGACATTTATTCTTGAAGAATGATAAATAAGGGACTGGTATGAAGGTGGTTCAAATATAACTTATATTTGAAGATAGACGGATTTATTAGGGTAAATTTTTGTTACCAATGGGTGATGCATCTGTTAAGAGAAGCCGAAACAAATTTGATATTGTTTCACAAATTAATTTTGATTCAGAGCAGTAATTTGCTTCGAAATGAAAATTTAATTGCTGTCGCGTCGAGTTTTCATCATGGGGGAGATCTGGATTCATCATTATGCACCTAATATCAAGCAAAAATCAAAACGTTAGGTTGATTTCTGTGAATCTTAAACCAAAAAAAAGTGTGAAGATTGTCTCATTGGGTGGAAAAGTGATGACGAAGAATTTTCGTGATGGAAAAATGCCATGATCACGAATAGAGTAATCGGGACTTAGACAATTATCTAGTGAATCAATTTGCTTACTAAACGTAAACCATTTTCGATGCTATGAGCGCCATCTCTTGGATTTTCTGTGGACTTATTGAATGACATTCATAATGTTAAAAAAATGATTAGACAAGAATTGTGGAATGTCTTACGCCTCTTTTCACATATTTTAAGCAAAATTTTCTTCAGTTTTATACCATATTAATTAGGGAACAGAATTTACTTAATTAAAATATGCTGGTATACAAAAATATAGCAAATAAATTGCATTGATTTCTAACTATGTTAACTTAACATTTTTAAACGTATAACAGCCGGCAATTTTATATTTAAAACTGTAATACCGTTTAACTTATTAACACGAAATAGTCGGTGAACACGATTATTAAGCATCGGAATAATTGAGCCACGATTTAATGTACTAATATAATAATTGAACTAAAAATGCTTAAATATTAAAACAGATATTTGTCAATATTGGTGTTTTCCTCTGACCTAATCTTTTTTTTTGGTTACTCCTTAATACAAAGAGCATAACTACAAAAACTGAATGCTATTTTTTTACTTAGTGGTAACACCACGAAACTAAAAAATAAAAATCCAAGCGAATTTTTCAAAATGGTAACTGTACGTTTATAAATATTCTAAACGAAGCAGACGAATTTATTTTCCTAGTGTCGTGCTTGTTTAAAGAAGTGTTCTGATTTTCCCTATAGAAATATAGATGAGTAATTCAGAGTTAAAAACCGAAATGCATTGTACCAGAAGATTTTGCTATGTTTTTGCAAAACAGCTTCAGAAAACAGTTAAGTGAATGAAAGTAGTTTACGAAGACAAATGTTTTGGAATGTCTATGATTTTTAGATGGCATGGGATTTCAAAAAAAGGGTTTGTCTGCAGAACAAACTAATAAGACTGGATGACCAGAAAATGTTGTGAATGATTGAATTGTTAACACTATGTGGACAATCTTGTGAGAAAATCGGCGAATGGCATTTGAGGAGATAGCAGCAATAACTAACATTTCGAAAATGTCACTATTTTGCACTCTACCCAACAATTTAGAGATTCGCCATGTTTGTTCCAGATCGGTCCCTCATCACCTTACTAAAGAACAAATGAAAGCAATTATTCCCCAAAGTTGTGAGGGCAAGCGTATGCTTCAAAATGATTCGAATTTCCTAAGAACTTTGATAACCTATGATGAAACTGGGGTGCATCAGTTTTATCCTGTTAACAAGACCGCAACAAGTGCATGGTTAACTGATCCTCTCTCAGAAAAAAAACCGCAAACCTAACCTGCTGGAAAGGTTATGATGATTATTTTTTTTGATCAAAAAGGTGTTAAATATCAGCATGCTGTGCTGCCAAACGTTATTGTTAATGGTGAATAGTATGTTTCAGTTTTGAAATTTCTCCGACAGCTGGTATCGAGAAACTGGTTTGGGAATTGGACATTTTATCACGATAATGCTCGCCCTCATGTCGCTACTTATGTTCAGTAGTATCTTTGGAAATACGATATCAAGGTATCCGTACACCTTCGGAGAAATTTTTTGAAATACATTGATATTTGCTATCAAAATATTTTTAACGCTAAAATAATGAAACTATGAAAAACGCATTTAATTATCTGCTTTTAATTTAAAAAAAATGGAGTGGAAAACAGGGTAAAAATAGTACATAAATTGATTATTATAATAACGCTCATAACTCAAAAGTAAACAAAAATATCATTATTCTGTGAATTTAAGCTTATTCATCATAACATTTTGTGGGACTGGTACTACTTTCATGATGAAAATCATATTACTACATATGTTATTGTGTTTCGAGTCAAATAACAATGAAAAATCAAGAAAACATTATAACAATACATAATTTACACCTTTGTTACTGAAAACGTATCAATTTTACAACCGTGAAAGTAGCAGGAGTTCTTAAAACCCATATAAGGAAGATACTTGCAAAATTTAAATTAATTTGGTTCATAACTGTTTCTGATATCTACGTTGCCATATGTGAATAATATGTCGAGAAAACTAATTTTGAGAAAAACCAAAAACAAACTTTCGAATGCAATTAAAAATTAGCTACCGAGTAAAATTAAAATCCGTGTAACTTAAGTTCTAAATAAAGTATAAGCAAAATTCAAACAAAATTAAGAAAAAAAATTAAATTTTAAACTGATATTAAAATTAGAAATTCAAAAATTTTGACAAAAATGACGTTTTAAAGGTGTACGGATACCTTAAAATCATGATACCCCTTACGTTATTATCCATATCTCACATCATGCGATTGCTGGCTGTTTCCGACGTTGAAGAAGAGCTGCGTGTCAGAAAATTTAATACAGATTCGGATGTTATTTCAGCAGTGTAGGGTTCTTTGAAGCAGCTGACGGAGAGAAACTTCTTTACTTGTTTCGAAACTTGGATTGAACGATGGGACTATTGCATATCATTTGAGGGAGAGTATTTTGATAAATAATGATCAAAATAGCAGAAATTCTCAGCAATTTCTGCTTATAATTGCCCTTTTCAAAAATACATTACATAACACTGAATTTTTCCACGATCATATAAAACTTATGTTCCTCTTTACACTATTTTGAAATTACTTTTAACTGTTACAGAAATCACTTGTACAAGAAACTATTTTTATAAGTCTTAATATTTACCGATACAAATGACTGAAAGTAAAATAATTTCTCTGACAGCGAGAGAACTTGAAAATAATATTTTAGAAAAAAATTCCAAAATCGAACATTTTATAAATGATTCGTATGTTAAAGGTGAAAGTTAGTATCTCCTTTTAACAGGATTGAATGTTGGCTTTTTTAACTTCGAAATTGGAAGCAACGCGAGGGTTATTGACGTCGGATCTCGTAATTTTCATCATCAACTGAATGATAGGATCACACTTGAGGTTAAACCTATCTCTCCAATCTTCCACATCAAGACCAACTTGAGGAAATAGAGACTAGGGGCAGATTTAATGAGCATTGGCCCTGCTAGACGGTGAGTCGTTATTGAAATTAGGACTCAAGCCTACGATTTGATGATAACCTGCTGATCACGATTTTATGAATATGAATACTAGACAACCAAGGTCACGCTTTTAACAGAAAGTTCCGACATCAATCGTACAGCAAATTATTGCTGTATTTAAAAAGAAAAACAAGAATTATCGCACCGCAATGTCAAGGATTGATTTCAACAAGCAATTGTGTAAACTTTCATAAAACCATGTATAAAATGGGCTTGCGTGTTACTGGAACAGTGTGTTGAAAGGATTCGACCGTATAAACATTTAAAACTACAAATTATTAGATTTTCCCTCTGGTGTTCGAGGTAGCTTAATGTCCATGTCCTAGATTCGAGGTCAGTGTTCTTTCTGTCAATTGGAGAGTTCGAACCAAGATGCCACTTAAGACTCACCGTATAGTGCTGATGACGCATTAAAACTTTTCGAGGTCCCAAGTCGTCCCGCGACGTGGTGTAAAAGTTTGCAGAGGGGTGTAAGAGCTCAGGTGCCATCCACGTCATTTGACCAAAGCTCAAATGTATGATGTCCGTTGCCAATAACCTATGTTTTGCTTCTCTTTGCGACGTTAATAAACAATCACTATTTTCACCTTATAATTTTTATTTCTATTCTACCAGATCCTTAATTCTTTTCTTAATCTGCAATCTGTCTCTCGATTTACGACAAGAATAATAATCAATAATTTATCTATCAAGAAATCGAATAATTCTTTTCTGCTCCTGCCTCAAGTAAAAGTTCCTCGTTGATTGAAGCATATATATAAGAATAATTTAAACCACCAGACAGTCACTGGATAGCACTGAATTATAATGAAAAAATCGACGACACGCTGCAAAGAAAAGCCTGTGACGTTGAGCTATATGCGGTTTCTCTTCACTAACCTTGGGGACTTTTAATTAAGATTGATTGCTTTTGCTAAACAACCGCTGCCCAACCAAAAATGAAACGTAATTATGTAAAGCAGGTAGAAATGAAGTAAAGCGGGAGAGTTAGGAAATATATAAACTCAAACTGAGAGTCGCGATAGAGAGGTTGAAGTAGAGGTTGAGTGGTTCGAGAAGTTGAGGTTGAGTGATTCCAGTGTTCAGCAATTGTTCCAGAGTCGGAGTAGAAGTCGGAGCCGAGAATCGTTACGAGTTATCGCTGATTAATGTATGCTTGAAGTCAAGATATTCTTAGTGGTAAGAGTCAGTTATGTTATTACTGGTAGATTGAGTTAAGACAGTTAAAGGCCTTGTCCGGGAGAGTATTTATAATTGTTGTTATAGTAGCAAGCAGTTAATAAATTGTGTAATTATTGTTCTAACGTCTCTTTGATCGACTTATTAATTTTTGGTGTTTAAACATTGAGTTTAGTTATGGCACAAGAGGCGAACAGGAATGGGCAGCCGTCACAAGCCTACATCGTTACCCAAGCATTTTTTTTGCTTACAAGAGCTCGTAACCTAATAGTCATAATCGCGGATTTGGGTCCTGATTTTTTTTCGTACAGTCATGGATAGGAGTCCTGATTTCACTAGCCTCACCATGTAGAAAGGCCGAAGTAGGTTAAATATGGTCGAAGACCCATTATCCCTCGTTGGTGTGGAGTGAAAATTTAAAGAGGATGGTACCAGCTAAGACGCCATTGACGTCATTTGACTGACGTCAATGACTGAGGTTCAAAATTACGAGGTCTGTTGCCAATAACGTATGTTTTGCTTCTCTTTGCGATGTAAATAAGCAATCCCTATTTTCACTCTGTAATTTTTTTCTCTATTCTTCCAGGTTCTCAATTCTTTCCTTTCAATTTTCGAAGAAAAAAAATAGTTTCTTATCTTAGAATTTGGCGTGTCGCCACGAAAAAGTCAATTTTTCATAGCCAACTTCCTCTACACTACATTAGTTGTAATCATGAGTAATGCTGTTTTGCTTGCAGTAAACAACGCGTGTTGGCTCCTATTTCTTTTTTATAGAGCCTTTGTAGCCACGCAATGGGGAAATTTACGCCAAACAAGCAGTCTATTAAGAAAGATAATCTACAATCTTTATCTTCGCTTTTTCACTCGGTTCTTTTTGTTTTTATTGTTAGCTTTAAATCATTGTGGTAAATAATTAGAGCAGAGTGGACTGAGATCTAAGTGCAGAGTTATCTAAGTGCAGAGATTTTGGAGTGTTAAAGAAAATTTAGTTTACTATGTTGCATTTCGGTTCAATACTTTATTTATTGCCATCCGTGTATGAGATTTAAAAATAAATAACAAAAGTTTTCACAAGTCTTCTGTTACACGATACTGTTAGAGTGTAAATTTACAAATAGCATTTTAAAGTTGGTTGGAATCAATTATTCAACAATGAAGAAGTCTGATATTATTTTTATTTTATTTTGCACAATAAGAGTACTATTAAAATAATTATTAATCTCATATTGTTGACTTATGATGTTTAAGAGAGATAATAAAATCTTACAATTTTCATTTTTGATCGAAACATTTTTAAGAAAATATACAAATATAGAACACATCATGAAATTTATAACATTTTATAAATGTTGGATATTTTTAACGGTTTTTCTTTTACTCTCTTTGTAACTTTGTCTGGGTCAAAACTTTAAAAGCTTTTTTCTCATATTTTATAGCTCTCCATTGAGCTGAAATTTTCTATATACGATTGTTTTGGATCACAAAATGATAATTTAACTATAATTAATAAAAAAATAATTGGTTAAAACTAATTATTTAAGGTATTAAATTTTACGCCAAGTTTCTAGCCAAGGCGCCAATGGTCGCCAAATCCGTCGTTTAATAATCTATCGTTTGCTTTATTTTTAGTTGCATGTCACTTAATTGATTAACATGATGTTTAATTGAGCTAAAACATTTTACACGCATTTATTTCAGATATTGAATTTAAGAAACGTCAAATAATAAAATAAATTATTAAAACTAATCATTGAATAAATTCAATTTGATTCATCGATCTATTTTGCTCTTAACATTTAAGGTATAAAAATTATGTTGAGCAAAGTTTGAAAGTAAACCCATGTTCAAAAAACTCATTTTTTACCGGTGTTATCATAATTATATATATATATATATATATATATATTAACTTTTAGATTTACATTGAAGTTTTCCAGAGTGGTAAATTAAATAATAGGAAATTATATTTTATCTTAACAATAAATAATTTGACTTAAAGTGTTATAGAGTGTTGTAAAATATTTTAATATTATAATTATATAACATTATAATATTATGTTTATATAATATGATGGCTTAATTCAATTTTTACATTACAAATGGTAACCTTCATATTACCATGTTGTGTCATAAAATGCTCTCAACGCCAATTTCTGCGGAATAATTAACTTTAAAAATTTGCAGCACTTCCAGTACTTTTATAGCTGAGTCACATTATTCTACTTCAAATTCAGAACTTATCACTTCCCCCATAAAAAATAAATACATAAAGATACATTTTATCATCACTAAATGACTCCTCCTGGATCATTAATGTTATAAAACTGCATTGGTAGCATTCACTGCTTTGATTTCAAAGTATTTTCTAAAGAAGATAAGATGGTTTCACAATTGACGAAACAAGAAAGATAGAAGTAGTCATTTAATATAACAGACGATTTTACTTGAATTTATCAGACGAAAAATATCAGTGCAAACCACAATTCACACATGACTATAAAAATCGAAAAAGTATTGGGGATTGCTTAAACCAAATGGTGGGTGAATATTTATGTTTATGTTACTCTAAGCGATGGCATATATTTTCTTTTTTCATATGCTTGATATAGAAGCAATCAGCGAATTTATTGTGTTCATACGATTTTGAAAAATATGAGGTATGTAAAACTTTCCAAAAACAATTTATCAAAAATTTAGAAAGGGTTTTAGGAAAACCACAAACAGTTAGGTACCCGACAATCTGAGAGACTATAAAATTATATCACGCGAATCATTAGATTCCTCTTAAAAAATACGGATTTTCATTCGACTGTTAATTATCGCCGCTTTGAGAAGCAACACGTGGGCTATCAGTAGAATCCCCAAAGCGTCTAGAGCAACAAACCGGCCCTCTGGGAGAGACTCCTTCCGTACTCCACATTTATTGGCAAAAAAAAAAAAAATTACAATTTCTTACAAAAGAGTAAGAAAAAACAGTACACTTTGGAGCAACGAACAAATGAATGAAACATAATTACGAAAATCAAAAGAAAACATAATCAAGATTTTTTTTTACAGACCAGTCATAGTTCAAACAACGTTTATTTTTGACATCATCATTTAAATAAATTCACTTTTCTTTTTTAGGAATGCAAATAAATCTGAAACTCATTGACGTCACAATTTTCTGGTAATACCGAATGATACAATGTAATATGATGATACAATGAATCAGCTGGCATACCGACTCCCGGCGAAACACACACAGATAGGAATATTAAAAAATTCAGAAATGTAGCACTAGACAAAACTATATGCATACTTATAAGAAATACAATTAAAAGCACACATTATGGAAAATTGAAAATTTAGAAATATAACCAAATGTTGAAACATTTATACAATTTGTTGGGAAATTATATGAGCCATAAAAATGCGGGATTTTAGCATGAATTACAAATTATGATTTTCACACACGGACTTCAGCCAAATAGTTTTCGCTTCAACACCAGAACAGTTTAAATGAAAATCTCTGATAAAAGGGCAAGAGAAAACCTAGTGGTCATCATCTCCAACAGAGCCACAGAGACATAAATTTTGTATTTTTCAAATGGAAACGATTTTAAAAAACGAACGAAGGGACCATGACCAGTTAAGAAGCGACCAGTGTTACAAGTTGAAAACCAGGACTCCCAGTCGGAAAAAACCTTATTTTTTAACTGTATGAGATCGAGGGGATGGGACATTCATTCCCTCACCATCAGTCACAGTGATTTACGCAAATGTATCTGTAGTTTCATTGTAATAATCTCCGACGTGGGCCCAAACCCTGTAAAGGTTATAAAAATCAGAATAAGTTGCTAATATTTATTTAATAATATTATTAGATGTCGATTTATTTCTGGTACTTTGCAGAAGCAATATTGATGATAAACTATCGGAATAAATAGAAACTTTGAGTGAGTGACTGTAGAGTTTAATGACGCAAGAGCCAAAGTAGGCTATACTGCGCCAAACACTTGTTAAAATCGATTAGAAAGAAATGGCCTTAAAAACACGAGACAAGCACAAAAAGACACACAAATGATAAAAAGTTAAGATTCAAATGTGGTGTAAAAGTCCAATATGTCATAAAAAAGCAGATAAGTTATGGTAATAGAAACTTTGAAGTTATGAGAGATGGCTCACAAAACGGAAATCCCCCATTGCCGAAAGCTCGGCCTGAAAAACTGAATTATAAGAATTCAGGTTAAACATGTATGTTCTATTTATGACACCCCAATGGAAGAAACACACGGCGAATCCAGTATCGGACTCCATCCTAGATTCGTCGGTGTAAATCTTCCATTCGGAGAGCCTAACAGATCTTATAATTTTGAGCCTCTGTCAAGTGACGAGGATAATATCTGAGCTGGCACCTCTACCTCCAAACTTCCATACCACACCAAAGTGTGGATTTGAGATCTCGACCAGATTTATCGTTCATCACTCCGGCTACGCGGCGAGACTTTAGTTATATCAAGCCTTGATCCTACGACTTGAGCCTCTGATCCCGACTGTGACCTTTAGGCTGCCATGGCCACTTAAAAATACGGAAGATCATGTAGAAAAATGTGATGAAACAGAAGTATTTACTAAACGTAATCCCTGCATTATATTTCCTACAACACTCGGAAAAAGAACTACAAATAAATGTGATAAGTGTAATTAATTTGTTAGAAAAATAATGTTAATATCAGAATATATCATGAGTACAATATTCAAAATGACGAATTAAACTCATTTAACCTTAGAACACTTGCCTGTTTATATATGCCACTGTCACTAGAGATATGTAAAATCCGTTTTATTTGCTTATATTACATTAATGTTGGTTTTAAATATTATGAAAGTCGTTTATCTTTTAAATTTAACATAATCTACACAAATGAAAAATAAATTTACATAATAATTAATGACTACTACTATTTTATGTCTATACTGAAGGACATAAAACTTCTGGTAAGACTTCTGGTGCTCTCCACATATAGCTTTTCCACATTTTCGTTCGTTGCTGCTCTATACCTTCCACCAGAAGAAACTCATTGCAATTTAAATTATTAAAAGAACCATCCATAAAATTTGCATAACCTATATTTTTTCGGTTTATTTCTGTGTATGTGTAAGTATTTCTTTCTTTACTATATCGGAAACTGATTGAAACAATCAATTCAATTGGTCCTTACAAAATCGAAGCTTAGCAACTGGACCTGATTTACTATGCCCAATATTTCTTGTGCAAGGTACTGTTAAGCGTTATCATTAATTTTCGTATACCACTCATAACCATTTATTCCTTTTATTAAGTTAGCATCCAAAATTATAATATATTGTTTACCTTTATTTGTACCTTGAAAATTTGTGGTCTTTCTATTGTTTTATTGAACATGTAATTCAATTTTCTTTTTTACTTTTGACCATATCACCCTACTGCACTCAATTTCATATATCAGGGAATGAGTCAATCAGGATCAATCTTTATTTTATCATCAGGAATATAATCTGGATCAGCATCAATGTCATTCAGTTTTCTTCGTCAAATTCAACATTATCTCCTCTTTCACTAATTTCAAAATCAAGTCTTGAATTTCTTCATAGGTTAAGTACATGCGTCGTTCGGCAATTTCTTCAACACAGTATGAAATAAGAATCGAAATACTTTTGTATACGCTATTCACAAATTTAAAAATAAAGATTCTATCACTAGAACAACGTTAAAATTATGTGTTTGAAAAGGCGTGTATTACTAACGACACGTAAAATTTATGTGTTAAAAAACTCGTGTATTACAAGCGATACGTAAAATTCACGTGGTAGGTTCTGGTCCGTGAGGCGAGACAAATGAACTGCAAACGAAAAAATCAAACCACTTGTCCTGCAGCTAACTAAGTGATGCCTCGTAGCACTCAAAATCAAACAAATGTATTGGTGGAAGGAAAAGACCAGAAAGAACCAATAAAGGAAGACCGCACGTAAGACTTAAGCACACTAGTGTTTTAGGGTGAAACATATAGCAATCGAATTTCTAATTTATTTTAAATTGAATCAGTTATCCTTATATTTTTGAAGTATTATATTGCAACTATAATGAGTTATCTATTTTTTCCATGCCTACAAATCTTATGTATATTAAGTCCATTTAAAAGTTGAGTTTTTGGTTTTATTTGATATGAGAAATAAATAAGATTTTTTTAACAATGGAATCACTGAATGGCCTCACATGGCTTTACATTTCAGAAGTTTCCACCTGGTCATCCAATGGTTAAATAAGTTGTATTAAATCATTATAGTTACATATTATTATTTTTTTGATAATTCTATTATATATTTATTAAATAAATTATACAAAAAATGTTATAGTTTTATAAAAAGATATAAGATTGGATTTGAGAAAATTGTTTTGCCAAAAATAGAGGGATAAATATATTTTAAAATTTTTTATATTGCTATAATTATTGTTTATTAAAATCATTCGAAAAATTCAAGAGTAGTTCATTTACAGGTATTTTCGTCTATTTCGAATTCATTATTAGTGAAATAAATTGTATTTATTTTTATTATGCATAAAAGTCTATAGATGTCATAACATATTTGTTCATTCTGCATGAAATTCAAATGGACACTTTTAGCTTGTATTTAAATCATACATCCAAAACGTACTTGAACAACGTTACAAATATTTTAATTAATACAAATTTCTTCCTTTTTTCGTTTGTATACATAGCTTCTGATGTCTGATTGTTTAAAAGTAGAAGTAAAAAAAATGTCTGTATTCATTTAAAATTAAAATAAGGAATTTATCAAATGTGATTTTGAAACTTTAATAAATGTGAAATAAATTTTGAATGAAACTTTTCTGAATAAGTTTGCGAAAACTTTTAAAATCTGAAATTACGTACGAAATAATTATAAAAAAAAACAATTCCAAGTTATCTAATGTACTTAACAAAATGTAATGTTAAAACATGGCAGCTATCAAGTAAAATTAAAATCACAAACAGAATTTCGAATTTAAGAAAAGAATTACCTTTATTTCAGAAAAATGAATGTATTCGAAATCCAATAATAAACGAACTACTTAAATTATCTTGAAAAAAAAAGACCAGATGATATTGAGACATAGCTTAGCATGAATTGGTTTCAATGAGAACAAAAGATAACATTTTAGAACATTTTTTGCCTATCAAAAGGGTTTTTTTTTTGTAAATTTAAACTTTTTTAAATTCTGAGTTTAAAACTTAAAATTAAATCATTATAAATTTATTTTCTATTTATTCTCAAACGTACGCTATTGTAAAAGAATGAAACATTATCCTATTTTTACTGACATATTGATTCCTGTTTTAAATTATCAGTGGAAAAATAATTTTACTGATCATAAATAACTAATACTTCTCCAGAAAGTACAAATTGCTCTGCCAAAATTTTTTTCAAACAAATACATTATTTCATCTAATTGTATTTTCACCATAGATACTAATAAAATAAAAAAAAATGAATAAAAGAATCGCCAAGTTCTTAAAATAGATATGC
>BMAW01046040.1:0-13901 GCA_019974015.1 Nephila pilipes
ACAATACTAAGCGAATAAACTGGCCTCTCGGACTTGTAATTGAACTTATACCTGGAAAAGATGGTGTGTGCAGACTGATAAGACTTAAAACTTCTCGAGGAGAGATTCTTCGTCCAATTCAGCGGGTTTCGTCCAATTCAGTCGGATAAACCATTTTTTGCTGCAGAACAACGTAAGACTACAGAAAATGACTCCCAGAACAATCATGACTCACAAATAACTGATACCATTTCAACTCAAGTAAAAACAAAATTGGGTCGAGTTGTAAAAATTCCTGATAAACTTAATTTGTAATTTAAATGTTGAGTAGTAGCCATTGCAATACTTAAGATGGGAGGATGTGAAATATTATGTAACATTATATTTAAGTCACGCCCTTTTTTTTTGTAAAACGTTATGATGCTAGAATTAAGCTTTTTGGTTTTGGCATCAATGTAGAAAAATAAATGGAACTGTTTTGTTTTTAAAAACGGTTGTGATTTTTTTGTCTCTTAAAGAATAGCTGTTCTAAATATGAAATCTCGGTGAACCAGGGGTTCGAGTAAATATTTTTAACAAGAAAAAGAGATATTATGTACCGAATAAGGTTTCTTTAGATTTTAAAGTTAAGTTTTAATTTTATATTCTGATTTGTTATTTCGATCTTGTGACAGTGGTAGTTGAAAGACACGAGGTCATACATCTTTAATTGATATTGGTTGTGTCACTCATTTTCTTTCAGACTATGTCATTGACTTTGAAGTTATGTGAAAAATATACCACATTGTTTCATAGCAAAAAGAGAACTTGGAAAGTCAAGTGTAGAATTTGATATGTGGTTTGAAGGCCATAAGAATGAGTGTGATAACAATCACACCGATTTATCGGATTCGATGGAAATGAATGCAGCATTGATAGTGTGGGAAAGATACAACTGTTGGGATTTCAATGTTCTACATTATTGTCTGACAACACTGGCACTGGTCTCTATCTGATTGTTATTGACAACAATAACAATCACATAGAGACCAGTGCCAGTCCGGTGGACTCTTTACTCAGAAGCATATTGAAGCACCGATTTTTTTAAAAAAAAATTAAAACAAGCATATTAAAATGTGCTTAATACACAAATGAATTTAAAAAAAAAACATAAGAGAAAATTGAAAGGAAAGTGAATGAACTATTTACAATAAGGATGAGACTTTTCATAGCTTAATTTTTTTTTACAAATCTTACTTTAAAATAAGATTATAAAATATATTTACATCATTTTTTAGCTTCTCAGTGCCTTCGATAGACTAAGTCTAATCTTCAGCAAGAGGAGAGTATTATTTTATATGATTATTTTTAAATTTTTTTTCATTATTATTATTGTAAAATAACAATAAATAAAATATTATTTAAACTTTTTTTCAATGATGTTAAAGCTGAAGAAGGAAGGGAAAAGTAAAAATGGTTCTAGTTTGGCTGAGAACACAGCGGTGGACAACAAACTAGTTCAAGAGAGGAGATGTAGAGATGGCGAAAGGATATTAAACAGCTGATGAATAGATGATGATGTAGGTCTTGGAGTGAGATGGTTGACTGAGAAAGAGGCTATTGAAGGAGTGATGAAGGAATTAATTAAAAGGGTTTGAGTTAGAATGCAAATTGTTATGGGAGAAATAGATGGAAATAATTATTGCAAGATTGGAAGGGTAGGGCTTGAGTTTCATTATTGTGAGCAAAAATTAGCAGGGCCCATATTAGAGTGTTACTATGATTTGCTATTCTATTATAGAATCTTCTAGAGAGGTAGTTGATGTGTTTAATAATAGGAGGGATATTCAGATCCTTGTGTATGACAGAATTTCTGACATACCAAGGTGAATTAGTAATCATGTGGAGGATTTTATTTTGAAGGACCTGTATTTTTTAATGTAGGAAGATGCGGCTTGGCCCCAAGTAAGGGAAGCATAAAAAGGATAGGGTGGATTACTTGTTTATATAGCAGATTTTTTTTGGCAAGAGTTAGTACTGAATTTCTGCCCATTAAAGGTACACAGTTATGGATTTTGGCCCAACAATTGTCAATTATTGATTGGATATGAAGTTTGAAGATGAATTTGGAGTCGAGGATAGCTCCTATGTATTTGAGTCCCAAGAGATTTGATCATTAAAGAATTTAGTTTTTTTTTTATTAAGAGGGGGGGGTGATTTTTTCTAAAAATGAGAGCTTTAGTTTTATTAGTATTAACAGCAATAATCCAGAGCAATCATACTCTATTTGCTTTAGATGATTTTGTAATTTAACTAATACGTTAATTGAATTATTTCCTTGGGTAAGGATTGCTGCGACATCAGCGACTAAATAGAGGCTATTGTAAGGACTCTGAGGGAAGTTATATGTAAACAAATTGGATAAATTACAGACCCTTGAGGTGACCGACTTTTAAATAGCATATTGTAGAGAGAGTATTATTAAGCTTAACTTGGAATGTTCTATTTTTAAGGTAGTTGCTTAATATAACTATTATGTGGGGGGGAGATTTAATTTGATTAGTTTGAAGATCAATCCATCGTGCCAGAGGCAGTCGAAAGCTTTCTGTATGTCGAGGAAGAGGCCCCAGAACTTGTTTGGAATTAAATCCTTCAGTAATGGCATTCATAACCCTTAGTAGTTGATGGACAGTGATGTGGTTAGTACGGAAGGCGAATTGTGAATCTGGAAGAATATTATTAGAGGAAACATGAGTCAGTATTGTGGTTAGCAGGATTCTTTCAACGATTTTTGAAATAGAATTTAGTAGACTGATAGATTGATAGTTGGATGGAAGGGAATGGTTTGGGTCGAGTTTGGGGAAGAGAATAATAGTTGCATGTTTCCATTTTTGGGGGAAATGCTCATTGTCTGATTGAGATTGTAAAACTTTCAATTATTTGTCTGAAAGAAATAACTATGAGGATATTGTTAGAATGAAAAAAAAGAGGATTGCATACACCATGTGAGTAAAAGGTAAGGCACTGCTTTACGGAATGCTGTGAAGAAATTGAGAGCTCGAGTCATCTTTTTAGGTGGGAAAGATTATGGATTTTTGAAAGAAACTACCATAAAGAAATTAAATTCTTATTATAAGAGAGCCATATTATAAAACAAAGGGGATCGACCTCGATAATTTGTACCATCATTTCCCCACTGATGGCTGTGTCCATTAAAGTCACATAGCAGAAGGAAGGTAGCTGGTGACTGTTCGACTAGTCGGTCTAAATCTATTTGTGACACATTATCGTTAGGTGGCAGGTAAATGCAGCAGACTGTGATTAATGTCCGAGTATAAATTCGCACAGCCACAGCCTGCAACGATGTGGTCAGTGTAACGATGCTATGAGGACAGTTCTGGGATGCCAGAATGCAAACACCTCCAGAAGAAGGTGATGCGACATCAACATCCCGTCGTACACAATGATATCCACGCACACGGGTTGTCATATTACTCTTCAGAAAAGTTTCCTGAAGAGCAACACAGACAAGTTGGTGCGTAGATAATATGGATTTGAGATCCTCTAGTCTGGGTCGTAAACCATGGCAGTTCCAGGAAACAAAAGCCATTAAATGGGCGCACTGGAAGAGGAACGTCCCGTTTTCAGGGGCACCATGGAGTCATAATCTTCGGGCGATGGGTGTAAAACCCACGCATCCCCGTCAATGACCCTAGTTTTTTTGCGAAGAACGCTGTTCTTCGCAGCAGATTGCAATTTTTGCCTCCGCAAAGCCTTTGACCTGGCCTATGGCCTAGCTTGAGTAGCCTTAGCAGAGAAAGGGTTTTTAAGAATATTAATTTTTTTTGTTTGTTGTTGAGAATTGCTGTTGCTGCTTTACCAGAGGCAGGAGTTTTAAAAACATTTACTTTTTTCTTTTGTTGTGGTGTCTTAGTTGTAGGTTGTGTGGCAGTAAGAGGTTCAGGAAATTGAGTAGATTAGAAATCTTTATTGTCTGTGTGGCGGTGGCGTAACTCTTTCCCTGTACAGGGGTACGGGAAATAACTATACGTCGGGCCTCTGGGTATGGGACATTTTGCAGGGTTTTTAGTCGTAATCTCTTTCTCTTCTGCCCATTTAGGGCAAGAGCGAAAATATGCAGGGTGGTTGCCCTGACAATTGACGCACTTCTCTGCAGCGTTACAAGAAGAACTTTCATACCCTGTTGCTGAACATCGAGCGTACGTCAATTGTCACCTACATGGGTTCTTAGAAAGTCCAAAACGCTGGCAATGAAAACACCGTAGAAGATTGGGAATGTATGGTTGGAAGGAGTGTCTTAGATATGCAGCCTGAACTGTCTGTGGCAGGGTAGGAGTCGAAAAGGTCAAGATGAGGTGCTGGGTATTAAGCACCTTACCTTCTCTCCTAATCGAAATCTCCGAACACCACAAACTTGCTGGTCCTGCATATTCTCTAAAATCTCATGTTCCGACGCATTCGCCAAGTCCAGAGAGGATACAACGCCACGAGAATAATTTAAATTGCTATGAGACGAAGTGGACACGGGATAGGGTCCAAAGATTTTTCATCTTCATAGCAAGTTCCGCCTCTATCTCATTATTTACTTCAAATAATAGGTCACTTGATCGCAATTTCTTTGACTGTTCTAATCATACCTTGTATGCCTTTTTGTATAAGAAAAGGAAAAACATTATTGAAGGAATCCTCCACTCTTTTAACTATAAAAAAACGTAGGGTGCTTGTATTTTTTTTATTTGTGTCATGTAAATGTATCACCTCACTGGAAGTAAATTCGTGTTGTTCAACACGGTCAGCCCATGTTGCATTTGTAGCCTTGGGAGCAAAAATCTGATTATCGTTAGTTGTCACCATATTTGCCTTAAAAAGAGAAAAAAACACGGAATGACTTCTAGTTCAATGGGGCCTCCGCCAGACCCCACCCTTTCCTAATGCGGAAATGAGTAACCGACGGAGAGATTCGTTCGAGCCGGACAATGTGAACTGCCCCCATTACGTACCCAGGCAGAAGCACAGTAAAAGGCCGAAACCAAGGACGATTTCTCGAAATGGGAGGGAGGTCACACCATCCAGCGATACGCAACCAAGGCTCTCCCTCTGGGAACATTTTGAGGATGACGTTCCGAAACTGTTACCGACAGTGCACGTAACTACTCTCCTCGCACACCCTTCCCTCGCTTTTGGGTCCAACAAGGTACCGTTCATGTTTTGCGAAGCAACAATGAAAAAAGCTGCTATTACAGCAGACTGCATTTTGTTCAAGTCCCGAATATTACTTCGTATTGGGATTCCATAACCATAGTTGATTGAACCATATTGAGATTCCATAGTTTTGTAATTTGTTTATCAAACTATCAGTCAGTTTTCCTTTTCCACCAAGTCCAAAATCACTGTTGCCAAATTTCTAAAAACAGAACTGCTTGATATAATTATAAATAAATTGTGGCTTAGTTTGTAGAAAATCAAAATTTTGGTTTTAAAACATTATTTTAGAGAAATAATACTTTAAAAAAAGGATAAACTGTCAACTTCTGGTCATGAATGTCACTACTTTTAGTTTTGTTTTGATAAACTGCACATTATTAAACAAACTATATCTTGAGTTCTATCTCACATGAAGTTACAATAAGGTCTGTTTTGGAATCTTGAAAAGTGGGACTTTAATTTACAATCGGGGGGGGGGGGGCGAAATGTTCATCAAAAAATGTTTTTTCCACCTAGTAGGATATCTTGTGCTATCCAGACAAAAGCTAACCACAGCACACAATATATTTCACCAAAAATCTAAGTTTATAAAATATAAAAGAAATAATGCGAGTCTGAAATAATAGTTTAATTTATTAAGGTTTTAAACAAATTATCCAACCTGTGCAGCAGTTAATTCAAGAGAATGAATTTAAATAAGCACAAAAATAAAATAATTCATATTTATCAACAGATATTAAAATTATATTCATTAACAGAAAAGAAGAGATACAAAGTGCATGATGACCAAAATTTTGCCACAGCATACCAATATAGAAAACACATACAAATTTCTTACAGGACCAATCTTTAAGACACCTTTTATACATATTATTAGAAAAAGCTTCCAATAACTTATCATAACTTGGATGATATTCCAAAAGTAATAGACTGGAAAAGAAAAAGTTTATCTCTTTGGTTTCTTGTTTCCTTTTCAAAGTTGAAAAAGTTCATAAAAATCATTTAAGAAAGGAACAGTCATTAAAAACTGCAACCACCTCCCTACTTTATAAGTTCCTGAATGCATAGACAAAAGTAATGACAAATGATTTACCATTTTCTGTGGTTGAAAATTCGTGTTTCTGAACTAACACCTGTGTCTTAAATTATTAATATACCCTACTTGATGGAAAAATTATTTCAAATTATTTATTACCAGCATAATGAATTGATTTTGAATAAGTAAATGAATATTCATATATTGAGATAAAACCAAAAATGCCTCACTTAATGTCTTATAAAATAAGAAAATCCTGTTCTGCTTAATTATAAGTAAAATATTACTTCACAAAAATTCAACCAAACATGGTATAAAGACTATTTGTCAAATAATCATTTGTTGTTATCCTGATTAGATATAGACAAGTTAACTACTATTCCAAAACAAAATTTAACACAATAAGAATGTTAAAAAAATTGAGCATCTGAATATAAAAAATTTGACTTGCATGACTTTAAAAAAAGCCATTCATATTTTGATATTTCAAATAGCAATTTCATACATTCACAGAAATGTCTTTCGTAAATCCATTTGTATTTCTTGCATTTAAACCAAAACATATATATCTCTCTCTATTTATTTTGTATACAGGAAATTTATATGATGCACTTAACTTAATGTACAGCACTTAGCTCAATGTAAGTACACATGCCATAATAGTTTAAAAAATTGTTACAGAAATTTCAAAAACATGATCATACCAATTTCTTTTCCCTACCAGATACAATTTTTATTTAATGTATGTCTTAAATTAAAAGTTATTCATTGTTTAATTTGTTATAAAATAATTTTTGGAGTGGAAAGTTTTTCCTGTTTGAATATAATGAAGAAAACTGCACGACATTCTATAAACGAGGATACAGTAGACAAAATAATTCAATAATATGTGTGTCCCCACTTTTATATTCTTTTACAGATGTACTTTGGTTAATGACAATAAGCAATTCCAGGATTATGGTCAGTAACCAAAACTCTCCTTATTCAAGGTGCCAATCCACTACAGATAATAATGGTGATTAATTCTTTTCTGTTCCTGTCCCGAATAACAGATTTCCATGTTGATATGAGGATAATAACAGATATAAGATTATTTAAATCGCTAAACAGCTGGCCAGATGGCATGGAAAAATAGAACAATCAATGAGGCTTCACATACCCAAGCTTGAATTGTTATTAAAGGCATTTTTTGCTAACAGCAATTCGTTGTTAACCAACTACATCTAACATAAGTCATCATTAACAAAGGTACCAGAGAATAACATAAGTGACAAATTTGAAGTGGGTTGGAATGCTGTTTAGCCCCACACCATTGGAGACTAAAAGATTGGCATTAAATCGCCAAATGTAACAACTTTGAATTGTCTTGTCAAACAAGGCTGTTATACTGAGGATAACAGTTGAGCAGGAGCACTTGACTCTCTATATCTGGTCTAAATTTTGTGGAGACAAAATCTTTATCCATATCCTGAGTGATTGCATGCTTCAGAATAAAATTAAAACTTACTGTGAAAAATCAGTTTAATGTTGCAGAAAGAAAAGTTTAGAATGACAACCATAAAATATCTTTTCCTTTCCAATTTTATGGTTTTGGGAATTATTGCACATACTCGGAATTCGTAACATTTATTTTTTTGCCAATCACATTGAAATTTTGTTAGCATTTTTCACTAGTTAAGAAATTAATGTGGACCTCTTACTTTGATATGGATTTCTTTTCCAACATTTTCAAAGTATTTTCTTGTACAGATAATGTTGATACAACAAAGACGATACTTAAAAATCGATTCAAATTTGGAGTATTAGTGAAAATTAATGCATCTAAATTCACAAAAATGTTGATGAAGTGTATATAACATTTATCAGATCCACTGCTAAAATGGGAAAATTCTTTCAATCATTATTCTACAGAGTTTTAATGTATCATTTCAAGACAAGCTACTGAGTCTTATAATCATTAAATCCTTTTTTATTGAAGTTTCTAAGAAGTTCTTTTTGATAAACTAATATATATGTTATTTTTATTGTGAGTTTTGTTACATTTATTTTTAAAAGCTTCAGATGGTATTTTAAAGGATCTTAGACAACAGTAGAATAAAAATATCCAGCTAATGTAATAGTTAAAATTCATATTTATTCCAAACTCCTGTAAAGCTTTTCATTCTCAAAGAGGACTAGAGAACATTTTAAAAACTCATTTTTATACAGTTTAATAATCTGGTAGATCAATTTTATGGAAATACGTCATTGTAATATTGTTAAATATAGTTTCATTTGCCATAAAAGTACGAGTGATTGTGGGTTTTAGTGGTGCAAGAGCCAGATACGGCTATGCAGTACTAAAACATTAATTAAATGTGATCCAGAAATTGGAAAAATTGGTTAAGAATTAAGGGGGGGGGGTCAAAATTACAGAAGGGTTTTCTGTTATCATAGGGGTGTATCACCTGTGTTTACCACAGACAGTATGCTTCACGAGAAAGAAAAAGATCACTAGGGTGTCCAGGGTCATGATTCCAGTATCTTAAGAAGGCAAACCTTCGAGGATATGAGATAAAAGCAACAACAGGTCTAGTATCCATTTTTCTTTTTGGTGCAAGTACATGAAGTTAAATCTGTGAAAAACGTAAACATTTATTGGATCCCCAGCGATTAGGTTGGTAAAACTCTTTTCATATTCTTTAATTTAGTACACTGTGGAGTTTAAACAATCCGCTTAAGTAAAAATATTTACATTTAACTGTTCCGATATAAATTTTGTTTCTATCAAATGCACCTATCTGCCTTCAAATAAGTTTGAATAGTAAAAGGATTTTTCATTGCTATAAATATACAAATGTCTTATGCAATGATTATAACAGAGAATACCTTGTGTCAAATATAAAGCTTTTACACTGTACGAGCATACACATGTTTTTTAACTATTATTAAATGAAATCTTTTGAGAAACCCCACCAGCATAAGGCATTTTCATCTTATGAATATCACATAAATAAACACACGAGTTTTTAAGTTACCATTAAGAAAGCTTTCTTGAAAATTTCATCAGCATTAGACTTTTCTTTCATATGAATACATAAATGCATTTTTAAATAACCTCTTTTAGTGAAAAATTTCAGGCCAACTTCACAAATATGACAGGTTTTTTTTGCATGAATAAGCAAATAGGTGAATTACTATTTTGGAAGAAAACTTTGCTCAAACACAAGTTTTGCTTTGAGTATGAGCATGCAAATGTTTCTTTAAGTGCCCATTTTGCGAGAAAGCCATCTTACAAAATTCACAAACAAAAGGCTTTTCCTTCGTATGAGTACGCAAATGAATTTTCAAGTCCGAATTTCTTGAGAAAGCCTTCTGGCAAATTTCACAAACATATGGCTTTTCCTTAGTATGAGTACGCAAATGTCTCTTTAAGTCCCCATTTTGTGAGAAAGCCTTCTTGCAAATTACACAAACAAAAGGCTTTTCCTTCGTATGAATATGTAAATGAGTCTTTAAGTTCCCACTTAACAAAAAAGCCTTCTGACAAAATTCACAGACATAAGGCTTTTCTTTGGTATGAATACGTAAATGAGTCATCAAGTTTTCCTTCCGTGAGAAAGCCTTCTTACAAATTTCACAAATATAAGGCTTTTCCTTGGTATGAATACGCAAATGAGCTGTCAAGTTCTCCTTGCGCGAGAAATCTTTATTACAAATTTCACATTCATAACGAGTTCCCTCCATATGAATTCGCAAATGAGCCATTAAGTTCTCCTCTTGAGAGAAAGCCTTCTGACAAATTTCACAAACATATGGCAGTTCCTTGGAATGAATACGCAAATGAATCTTTAAGTCCCTATTTCGTGAGAATGCCGTCTGACAAATTTCGCAAACATAAGGCTTTTCCTTTGTATGAATACGCAAATGAACCACCAAGTTTTCTTTTTGAGAGAAGGCCTTCTGACAAATTTCACAAACAAAAGGTTTTTCCTTCGTATGAGTACGCAAATGTATTTTCAAGTCCCACTTTTGTGAGAAACCCTTTTCACAAATCTCACAAGCATAAGGCTTTTCTTTTGTATGAGTACGCAAATGCTTCCATAAGTTCCCACTTTGTGAGAAAGCCTTCTTACAAATTTCACAAACATAAGGCTTTTCCTCTATATGCAGAAATGATTCGGACTTTTCGGAAAAGCAGTCTTGGCGAAAGTCAGAAACACAAGGTTGTTCTTTTGTGAGCATGGTAAAATTCATTTTTGAATTTTAGCGAGAAACCACTTCCATGCAACTAGACACAAATATTTTCTCACTTGAATGAGTTCGTACAAATACCCCCCCAAAAAAACTGTTACGTTTTTCAAAGTTAGACTATTGATAACAAAAAATGCTGTATATTCCACAAGTTGGTTATCATCTGTACATCGATAAGGTGATGTTTTAAACACTGCATCGAAGAAAATAATATATTGTGCACATTGGAAGTTTTTCTTTTAAATATTGATTACAAAAATCTTTAGTAAGCACAATAATAATGAAAATGCCTCTTGGTAAAAATACCATTATGAGTTTGTCTCCTAAATTATTACATGGTCAGGACTAATGTCTGTCCTGCTATGCTACTTCCTCACTATGCAATCATTGATTACATAAGCGCTTTCTCAAGTCATTTATTTTTGAATGTTCTGCAGTAAATGTCAGAAATTTAGCATACATTTGTTCACAATTTTGTTTATACCCAATCTTCTGCAGCAGGATGCTAGATGAGAAACGCTTAGATACGTACTTTCCTATAGATTAATTCAAAATAATAATAGGCAATCTGATTATTAATCAGAGTCCGTACAGTTTGTGCCTAAGTTAGCAGGAAGGTTTAGTCCAATAGTCTCAAATCCTATCTGAACGGATTGTAAGAGTTATCTTTTATTCCGATTTCTCAAAAGTTAATAAAAATTGTGGTGTTTTCAATAGATGCAAATGCTTGCAAATTACAGTGCAACCCGTAAAATTTCTGTTCAATATTGGGAAGTTATGTTGAGTTGCAGTCTCACTGCTAACACTGATAACCAGCCACCTGTAACAAACAGAGGTTAAGCATATTTATAACGCCAGCGATCTACGGCACATATTTAACCCCCATTTGTTTTCCTTATCTTAAACACCTCATATCTTAAGACTTATGTGGTTTCCAGATGACGTCACTTCGAAAGAGAAATGCGCTTCTGAAACATCCCTCAGCATTTTCGATATCAGAGAATTCATATGTCACTGCGATTACTGTTTCCTTTAATCGGTTAGAAAGATAGGAGAAGCGAGAATAGAATAATTCCTAGCGCAGAAAAGCGCTGTAGGAATATTATTCTAATTGTAGTTAATGAACAATCAATGTGCGACTGTCTTCGAAGCCAATTTCATTTTCTTTCTCAGTTCACAAGGAGACAGACCAATAGCGAGAATACGCAATTGACGCAATTTTCATACAGTGGCTGTGGTAGAGGTCATGGTCTCGTGGCTAGTAGTTTTCGTTGAGCCGCTGGTTTGAGCCTTGATGCCCCTGAAGACCCGACGTTAAATCTATTGAAGTTCAAAGCCCACCCGTTGGCATAGTGTGGAAGTTAGGAGAGAGAGTTACCAGCTCAGGTGTAGGCTTCAACACTTGATCGAAATTCAAAATTACGAGATCGTTACCAATAGCCTCGCGTTGCTTCTAAGACGAAGTTAATAAACCAAACAATCTTTTTTATTCAATCGCCAACGGATTATTAGAATCAACCCACTCGAGTTGGTATTTTCTCACCAATGTCATATTTGCAAGCATTAAAATGCTCCTTCTTTTAAAGATAGAATTGTCAAACTTAAGAAACTTTCCTTTAAATTATGTTACTTTTTCCTTAAATCAAGATGAAAGAAGAGTAAATTTAAAATTCTTTTGGATAAGAATCTCGTCGCTTTATGCCATAAGTCTTATTGAAACACACTCGTCTTCCAGTATGTGTTATATAGACTCTTAAGGCTCCCTTCGAGCGATTCCGAAAGTCAGAATCGACGAAAGCTCCCTCTACTGGGAAGGGGGAAGGGGCGTTACTTAGTGCGGACAAAGTACTCATACAATACTGGTCATATGGAGCAGAAGTAAATAGTTCTCTTATAAAAGAGAAATTACAAGCTTTATTTTTCTTAAATTTCCTTATTTCGCTTGAATTCAAATTAGGAACTTCTTAGATGCTTTTAATTTTTTCAATTTTGCTCTAATATTTTCCATTTTCTTATATTTATGTTTTGACAGCTATCATGAAGTTTGAAAATGACGTCACAGGGTAATAAATATTTCGTCTACACAGAACTGAAAGAAGTAGAGCTGTTTCCCACCTCGATTCTTCCCTTCTATCCCCCCCATTCAAAACAAGAGAAAAAGGGGGTAATTTAATCTCCATCCTTCTTTTACAGTTTCTTGGGAGCTTTTCCGGTAGGGAGGGGTCCCCCCTGAGGCTAAATTGCCCTTCTGTGTTGTTCAAGTGTTTGAAAGCTATCCCAAACTAGGAAGAAACTGACTTTTTCACTGATTCAAAAATAGTCATTCTTCCCTTTCGACAACTTGTTTTTACTCTTTTTTTCATGCCTTCTAATTTCAAAAAATCCGTTCCTACTATTTCATTTTTTTCAAAATCGTATCACTTGATTTATAAAAGATCGACAATGCTAGTGATATTCCAAATTTTGTGTATACTGATTAATTATATAAATATAAATTTTAATGTAATAAAATGTTCTATATACACAATTTTGCAAAGAACAGATTTTGGCACCCACAGTGCGCTTTTTTTTTTTAATTATTATTAAATTACTCAATTGAATATTAGAATTATAGTAAATGATAAATGGACAATAGTAAACTTTTCCGATATTAAAATTAAAGGAACCAGTAAATTATTAAATTGATTTTATTTTAGCTAAGTGTAATTAAAATCAAAGCAAACGATAAATTCTTAAATTGAATATTATATCAACTACATGTAATTAAAATTAAAGGAAATGACTAATTATTAAATTGAATATATTTAAGCTATATGTAATTAAAATTGAAGCGAACGATTAAAAATTGGAAAGTAATTTCGTACGTAGAAAGTGATCTGGTTCGCCAAAATTGACCCAACTAAAACAATAGCCCCTTAGGTGGCTAAAAAACTGAAACCTGATCAAAACAATTGCTCAATGAGGTTGCTGTATTGTCAGTATGTGGTTGTAGTAACTGAAATAATTATTTGAATTTTGTTGATAATATTGTATCCAATTCTAATTGCCCCAATAGGAAAGAAAATTTATATTAAGGTATTTGCTTTTATTAAGAGTTTGATTTTGTAACTAAAAGACACAGATTGTAATATATATTTATTTTAAATTTCATAGCTCTCTTGTTGCTTTTAGAGCGAAATTTATAAAAACTAAAAAAAAAAAAAAAGCAAATTTTTATATTTCTGTAAATATATATATACACTTTTCATTTACTTTTTTTACAAGATTTTATTTGGATTACTCTCATATTGAAAACAGAAGTTTTAAAATCATTACCTTAACTCAATTTTTGTTTTTAGCGAAACAATTATCTATAGCAGAAGTATTCAACCTTTTACGCTTTGAAAACCCTTTGAGCTTACCGTTTTCTTGAAGGAACCTCTTGATCAAAGTGCTGAAAAAATAGGAT
>BMAW01046042.1:0-12119 GCA_019974015.1 Nephila pilipes
AATTTTTAATTCTTTTAGTCCATCTTTATTTAAAAAACTTGTTAAATAAAGTTGCTTGCTTATATTTATTTAATTAACACTTTAGTCTGAAAATGTACAAGAGTCACTCACTAAGTTTTTAGGAAATCCGAGAGATGGCGCTCGTAGCATCGAAAATGGTTTGTTTTTTAGTAAGCCTCATGACTCACTAGACAGCTCTCTAAGTCTCAGTTACTCGTATTCGCCTTTAACATCTCAAAATTTCTTCATCATAACTTTTCAGGCTATTAAAACCATTTTCGTCTTTGGTACAATCCTATTTTAGTTAGCTTCTTGGCGAGTTTTCAAAAATCTCGCCAAATTGGTGCCAAAATCGGGTTTTTCACCACAGCGAAGAGAAAACAGGGTAGCCACATTTGGCAAAATATTGCCACCGAAAAAATACCAGACTTCGCCAAGTCAGCTAAAATAGGATCCAACCTCGTCTTTAATTGAAAACATTCACCTGAAGCAACTCAGCAATCAAATTTCAATTTGGCAGCAAATGAATCCAAATCAAAACTAAATTACGGTTTCATTCAAATTTGTTTCAACTCCCTTTAATAGATGGAAGTACTCAAAAGTTATAACAATTTACTTTAATGACGTCATCTGTCTTCAAATATAAGTACTTTTTGAACACGCTCGTAAGACTAACAAGAAATTGCGTGAGCAAAAGTTCAACTGAAATGGACGTAATGCAAAGGTCTGAGCCTTCAGGCTTTTCTAAATCTGTCACTGCTTGAGTATTTTCACCAGAGTGATACGTGAATGCGAAATTTTACTTCTATTAGAATCACTATCTTTCACTTCTATCAAATTTTCTCTTCTATTTGTACTCGAATTTTGAACTAGAAAGACACATATGCAATTGGCAAGTTCAATAAATGCCTTCAAAAAAATAAAATTTTGAGAATAACAAGTTTACATTTAGTTAAAAAAAAACATTAAACGTAGCAGTTATATATTTTGTAGCTTTCTAAATATTTTTATTTTTAATTCGGTATATATTAATATAAAACTACATAAAAGTACATTATGTATTTAATTTAAATGAACATTATTATTTTTTCTCTCGTTATTAATAATTATTGAATAGTAATATTAATTATTATTGAAAGAATATTCAATTTAATATCAAATTTGTATTTGATGATAATAATAATAATAACAACACTATTCGAAAGAAAAGTAAATAAATAATCTCAGGCTGTACTAAATATTTATCTTCGAATTTCAATGCTGTAGGATTTTTATCAATAACCTACAAAACAAAGCTATGTTAAAACATAATTCAACATAATGCAAAACGCTGTGTGATTGAAGAGACGAGCGTTTATTAAATTTTAAAATACTTGATCAAAATATGTTTGTTTCAAATGGAAGATCATAAGATATAAAATTATGATTCTATACCGAGTTATTCACTCATACACGTCTAAGTTATTGGAGGAATTAAGTGTTCTTAAGAATACCAGGTCAAAAGGATTAAGGATTAACACTTACCAGCTTAATTATTAGACACTGTTTCATAAAAAAAAGGACAACAAACACTTATTCCATAGCTAAATATAAAACTATCCTACTGAAATATGTATACATTTAAAATTTCAAAGAAATTAATGATATTTAAGGAAAATTCTGCTTGTATTTCCGCTAACAAGAAAGAAAAATAATATTTACTCTTTTCACTCATTTTCCTCCCAAGGCGAAAATGTTAGATTGAAATAAGGAATATAGTCACATTTTTATTCCGCTCTTTTAAATGCCAACGATGGGATGGAAAATATATGGGAATTTAATTATTTTTTTTAAAAAAAGTAAAGTTACTGCCGTAGATACTTCTCACCGAGTCGATTTCTTCATACCAAACAGTTTTGGCACATTTTCAGCTCTGAAAAGAGAAAGAAACAAATCCTAGTATATAGAGATATATTTAATATACATTTTCTGCAGAAATTTATAAGTATACAAGATATTTCAGAGCTCATAGGTCCTTCTTTAAGGGGACTTAAAACCTTTGCACCTTCAAAAATTCGATTTTTCAAATTTGTTTTTAAAAAATAGTGTTGAATGTTAGGAGCATTTTATAGCAAACCGCGTCAAAATCCGACAATTATTACGGCCTGTGCAACAAAAAATGTGTCTAAAGAGGCTTGTTCTATGTAATGCAGTGTAAAAAAACCGCTTTTTCTCAGTTTGTTATTTTCACACTTTCCCACAGGATTAAAAAAAATATTTTGCATACAGAGCTTTAAAATTTTACATGAGTGTTGTACTTGTAGATCTTTATTCTGTGAACCTCAATTTGTTAATAGGATGATTAGATTTTATTTTATAACATGATACTCAAAAAAAAAGTTACTAAATACAAACTTGATAACTTTTTAATTTTTCAATTTTTTTAATGTAAGGTAAATTTAAAATTTGAGGTTTACAGAGTAAGGCCATTATTTAGCTTTAATTTGATATAAGAATTATGGCTCTACTGTACATCTTTGAAATGTTATCTTGTGGGTAACGTAGGGTAAGCTAATTTATTTTTTAAATTTGTGTACGCATATTTCATGTTCTTTAAGAAAATATATTTTTTAATAGCAAAACTTGACCCAATATATTAAATTATACACTTTATTACACAAACTGGCAAAGTTTCATATTGAAATGAGCAAAAATTATTGATTTATGATGAATCGAAAAATGTGTGTCAAAATGTTCTACTTTTGATTTCGAAAGGTACTAAGTCCCCTTAAGGGATGAAGACATGCTAGGAATTCTACGATATCATATCTATGACTCCTTGTTTCTGTGATACATATATCTTTTGAAATTATTAGTAGAGTTTAAAATTTTTGAATGTCTAATAATGATATTTTGATTATACCTTAGAACTACGAAATAATTTTTTATGTCAGAAAAGTTCTTTTTTCCTCTTAGTTACAAATGGACGTGATTTGTGAGATGCATATAAAAAAAACAATTACACAACATGGTTCTGAATTTTTTATACTTCTATAAAGAGTACTTATACATAGTTGAATTGAAATTTTTTTTCTCTAAGTAATACTTAAACTTTAAAAAATAATTTTTATATGGAAAAAAGAAAGAAAAAGTTAACAATTTCAAAATTACTAAGTTCTATAAATTTTTCTAGGAAGATGTTCTGTAATATCATTGAAAAAAGTTGCTTAATTATATTTTGTGCATTATTTTCTACATAAGGAGTAAAACAATTTGTATATTATTTGAATAGTATTTTTAAAAGTGATACCTAAATGCAAATATATCAGAAAATTCATTTTCAACTCAAAAGAAAAGTTCAATAATACTAAAAGTTAATAATAACTTTAATAGTTCAATAAAATGATTTAAATATTTCTATTAGGCACACAAAAATCTAAACTCTACAAATAATTTTTAAAACATAAATGTGTCACAAAAAGAAAGATCCTTAAATTCGATATTTTATTTTCCCCTTGATGTCTTGGTACCCTTAAGGGGATGTCTGTGCATATAACATTTTTTTTAAAAAATTATATGAGCGCCAAGAGACGCATCAAAGTCCAAACTCAAAAACGGCTATTTAACGGTAAAAAGTCTTCACTCATAAGTCTCAGAATGCAACTAATACTCCTCCGAGTCCATAAAAGTAAGCAACTTAAAACTCAGGGGAGAGTAAAAATGAATGCAGTCGAATATATATGACTTTTAGAAAATCGCATTTATTTAAATTTACGACAAATTGATTGGGTTTATTTACGTCGCACTAGAAGCAAACACGAGGGCTATTGGCGACGGATCTCGTAATTTTGAACCTCGGCCAAGTGATGAGGATGGCATCTAAATTGGAACCCCCTTCTCCTAACTTCCACACCACGCCATTGGGAAGATTTTGAGCCACGACAGATTTTACGTGCAGCAGCCCCTGCTACACGGTGGGTCTTTTGTGGAATCTGTTACGAAACAGGATGTGTGAGGGCGCCAAGGTGCCGGCACCAGAAAAGGAGAAAAACATTTTCTCGTTTTCGTTTGGGAGTGGTCGAGACGCTGTTGTAAAATGATGCTTTGGAATGAAAGTTTGTGTGGAATGTAAATTCTGATAAGTGTTATATGCGTGTGTTTGTTTCATTAAAATATGAAAAGGACATTCATCTCGTCATTATTCGTAGTTTTGGATTTGTTTCATCGATTGTCGTATTGAAATAGTGAAATAGAACCAATGCTCAAACCCAAGACTACAGAAAAAACGCCAGCCGCAAGTCAGTGACCATGACCACTAGGCTACCGCTGCCACAATTTAAGATTAAACATTTGATTAATAAAATCGACTTACCAATTTGCGGGGGCATAAGGAGTGCAAGGAAGGCTTGGCTTCTCATGGTGAGAAATTAAACAGCAGTGAGATTTTTGTAATTTGAGGGCAGCGAAAATTCAGAGATAGCAAGGGCCAAACCCCTTTTATGGACGACGCTCCCTTACAAGCCCCCAAGACTTATTGAGGGGGTTATCAATTAGACGACGAAAACTGCAGATTGTAAATTGTGAAAACTATACAAAAATGGAATTTTAGGATTCTGAGGGATTTAGGAAATGGATCATTGAACTCTGAACGGGATTCTCACTTATCCTATAGGGACAACGAATTTGAATGCGAGGATTCGGGGTCGTCGCAAATTAGGTAAATGGCATTTTGCGTCGCCTCTCAAGAATTAATGACAGTATACTTCAAATGAACAAAAATCTCGAGATTCAACGTACTTAAATACAATAAATATCTGCTATGATTCGGCAGATAGAGTTAAATGAATGAATGAATATATTCTATTTATAATTTATTTCTAATTAAGTTTTTGTGACATCATAATCCATAGCCTTAATTAGCCTAATTAGCGTTAATATCACTTCTAGAATGCAATAATGTTATTTAAGCGTAGAGGGGTAGGAGAAAATGCTGTCGTCGTTTCAGACTCGTGCACGCGAGGAAAGTACTTTCATGCTGGGGCTCGTAAGAGTATTAATCCGACGTTATGCAGACGCTACATTGCTAATTTCTCTGAAGAAAACACGAAAGAAAAATTGATCTATGTAACAATAAGCCTACTGTCACATGCTAATTACTACTAAGTGAAGGCCGGATTATTCCAGTTTCTTAAATGGTTAATTTTTCAGTTAATTTCCAAACAATTCCATAATAATATTTTTTTTTCCTTTTCAGACTTGTATCGTTTTGAATGGTACATTACTGGTTTGGTATTACAAAATATATAATCGGTTTAGTATTACAGCGTCTCTTTGAGAACAGTCAAAATCCTATCCAATTAAGTGATCATAAGTCGGATCAAAGGATTTTAACTTTAATTAATTTTTAACTCGAACGGGTTATAAAATATGAGAATCGTTTATTAAGTCCTTAGAAATTCCTAGAGATGGCGCAAAAAGTAGTTTGCCAAAAGTAGTTTGTTTTTAGTAAGCACCGTGAGTCACTAGAAAGCTGTCTGAGTCTCACTCACTCGAATTCGTGATCATGACGCCTTTGATACCTCAAAATTTCTTCATCATAAATTTCTGGTCATTGAGATCATCCTCGCCTTCTTTGTAGCAGATTCACCGAAAACAACCGAACGTTTTAATGTTCGAATGACTTACGTTTCATAATGATAAATCCAGGTCTCACCGACGATGACAACTCGACGAAAAAATTAAATCGACAACTCGAAGCGGTAGCAATCCAAATTCGATTTGGCAGCGAATGACTACCCAATGAAAACTTCTTCATGAATCGATATCAAATTTGTTTGGTTCCGTTTAATAAATTGTAGAACTAAATGGTAACAACAATTTATCTTATTGACGGTACTCTCTTTAAATCCAAGTACACTCAACTCTTTTTACACGGTAGATACGTACCTTAGAAAACCGTGGAAAAGAAAGAGACGTATGGTAAATTTGGGGATATGTTCCATTACTTTAAAAAATCGTGCAAGATGGAAAAACTCTAAATATGTTCCCTAAAAACCGTGCAAAAAAATAATAACGAAATCGATATTATATATTTATAAAACAAAAACAATTCATTTTTATTACAAAAAAAATTAAAATTAGTGCACAGTGAAAATTAAGTTCATAGGTACATACATAGGTATAAAGATTCAAATAGAAATTAAGAATAAAAATACAAATAACCACTAATCTCTACTTGGTAACAGGTATGCACGTTTATTACGAACTGGATGAACTGTGTGTATCAATAGATGTATCATATATGTCTCAAACAACTATTGACTTTGATTCAAATGAATAATTTTGTTCGTTATTAACGGTTTTTGTTGTGTTTTTTTATTGCTACAAAGTCAGAAATTACCGATTGATTGTGTGGTTTCTCGGGTTGTTTATATAGTTCTCGATATCCTGGTACACAAGACTTTAATTTGCGTTGAATTTTTTAAAAAACGCTGTATGTCAGAATCATGAGTAAGAAAATGTTGTTCCATAGTTGCAACAAATTTCAAGCCCTCGCGAATTAAATCAGCTGTTAATAGTTGAACTTCACCTTCGTCTTCGTCATTATCGTCTTTCTTTTTAATTTTAATAGAATTAAAGATACGTCTTATAATGAAACATATAAATTTTTCGAGCGCATTTTTTCTTTCCTTGACAATTTTCACGAATTTCGTTGTTTATAATCACCCCTTTTCCCAGTGAAAGCTGAGTTTTTAAAAGAAAGACTGAAGAATGAAATGCTGTGTTCAAGTTGAAGTACAACGAAATAAAGAAAAAAGTGATTATAAAATTAGGGTATTCCCCGTAACTCCAGAATACAAAATAAACAAGCCATGATGTAGACCCAGTCACTCATTCATATGTGGGCATAAACCGACCATCTTCTGATTACACTGTCAAAATTAGAATTAAAAAAATTAAGGGGGAGGAATTCGTGCTGGAACAAAAAATTCATGTAAAAAAGAATATTGATGATCCACGTTATTTCAAAATCGTGTAAAAAAGACCGTGTAATAAAGAGTTGGATGTACTTTTTAAGCCCTCCTCTCGTATGTCTATAAATCCTGAAAATTCGGTTTATGTATGTACTATTATTTTATATAATCGTAACATTTATCATGTGTGTGCATTATACATATTATACTGTATTTAGCTTTAATCGACTTTATTTATACAGTCATCTTTTGTTGTTTACTATTATTATTTATTTTTTGTGATTCAAGTCGAGATAATGGCCATATGAGAACGTATACCCTCAATGTATGCTTTATTTGCACTTTTCTAATGCTTCATTTACACGTTTTGTGTTTCCCAAAGAGAAAAAGAAAGAAATCGAAAAAATCCAGAGTTCTCTGTATTATTTATTCTCCAATGACAAAATGATCATGAGCCGCCAAAGCAAACAACCGCCATTTGTTGAAAGAGCAACAAGGCCACAAATTCGTTCTGATTCACTGAGAATCTGCTAAAGAATAAATGGCGCGGTAATTGCGGCTGCACGGGATGGCGCCAGTTGTAAAAGCAAGAATTATGGATCGTAAAAAAGTACGAAATGTGATATTTTATCCACTTGATACAAGAATATTACACTCTTTGGCGAGTAAAATATCGATTAACTGTTTCTTGTTTGTGTTCGCGTGAGATAAATCTTTGCACTTTTTTATGCTTTTAGTTTTTGTATTTTTTTTATGCTTTTACTTCTTTATTATTTATATATTTTTTCGAAATGAAGCGTATATAGAAAGAAGAAAGAGGTTAGTCCTTAAATAAATTACTCATCTTTCCTGCTGGTGGTGTAAACTGAAAATAAAATAGTGTTCAGAGCTCTTGCAGCAGAGAGAAGATTATTTTTAAGCTAGAAGACCTTATTACTTCATTTATTTTTAAATAAGAATTCTCTGTTTTATCTAAAATAAGACTTGACTACGTTGATGTGATGGGATTGTTTAATAAAGTTGTACTGAGAAACAATACAGGGGCTATTATAGATGGATCTCGTAATTTTGAACCTCGATCAAGAGTCACGAGAATGACACATGAACTGGCACCTCCCCACTTGGGACCTTGAAAATATTTAACGTGCATCATCCACGCTACATGGCGAGTATTTAGGGGAGTAAGGCCTCAACCCCACAATTGGTTGAAAACAGCGCCGGTCGCAAATTCGCGATTAGGACCACCAAGATACCCAGGCTACGAAACATGGATAGAAAAGGAGAGCCGGTGTACATAATTTTTCTGATTCTAAATAAAAAATGATTCTATGTAAACTCCATAGGGTTACAGAATTTCTAGTCGCTCCACAAACGATGCAGAAAGAGATGGTATTTAATGCTTATACACAAGGCCATTTTGCTTCACAAAAAACGAAATCAATATTTTATCGCGAATTTTACGTACCTCAACTTAATAAATTAGTACAATAAACCATTAAATCATATCCCTCGCATCATATCATCACGAAATTCTTGTGAACAAGAAAGACTCTTTCATCCAATTCCAAAAGGTGATACACCTTTTTTTAGGACATTTTCCTTCGATGAGAAATGTTGATTCATTTTCCCAATCAGTGTGGATGTATCCCGTAAAATTAACATTTCCACACATAGACGCCTTTGAAAAATTATCCCTGCAACAAACTACATTTCTTAACCCTTCAAAAATCCCCATTGATATATAAAGCATTAATTTCATTCGAATTTGAAAGTTATTGCCTAGAAAAGTCTATCGAACGCATTTCCATAACAACGAATGTACCGCGTGGTAATGGTCGGACAAGGGCATCCTTAGAACAATTATCCCACTTATAATTAACGAATAAATTAAATATTAACGAACCAGACATGGTTTCAGTATGTCCCACGATTAGGACAAATTTTGATGTAGGACAATATTTACATCTTTCGAACTTTTATTTGGTGTCAAAATGAAACAACTAGAGAATCTGTGTATTAAACAAATTCTTGACGAAGAACAGACCAATATAGAAATCTTGATGAAAAGACACATAAACGCAGTGAAGCTAAAAAGAAAATCCTCGGTTTCCAGGTAGAAAATATATACAAAGAAACAAACAAATGTCGTAAACCAGCCTGTAAATACAAACTCGGTGACCAAGTGGCAATACAACGTACCCAATTTGGAACTGGTCTGAAACTCCGACAAAAGTTCTTCGGACTCTATGAGATCACGAAAATTCAGCATGAAAAATCAACAAAAAAAACACATTTATAGAACTATGTAAAAAAGATGAATAAAAATTGAATCAAATTTGAGACTAAGAGAATAATTTGAATACCCAACAAAACAAAACATGCATATTCAGACTGGGGACTGAATTGTGGGGTTAAACTAGTTCTACGGTACCAACCCTACCTCAATGCATCTCGTTGGGTAAAAATGTATTACTCAAAATTCAAATTGTAATTTAAAGAAAAGAAACAATAAACAAAGAAAAAAAATTGAATGGCGAGATATCTCAATTACTAATTATTTTCAAAAACAATTGTTTTCCAAACTAATAAACTATATTCTTCTTCTAAAAACTTTGTAATTAAAATTTTTTTATCAAAAACCATCTATTAAATTATCCAATTAAAAATTATTCAATTAAAAATTTTAAATTTTTTTTTCGAAACAATAAAACGTTATAATTAAATATTTCTAGTTAAAAATTTAAAACTTTAAAAACTACATACCCGAATCCATGTTTTTCATGAAAAATCAATTCAAATCTCACAATTGTAAAGGAAAAAATTCAAAAAATCACATCTTTGACAAGTGATCATAAACCTCAGTGCAGTAGGCTAAGGAACTTTTTAAGTGATGATGTCCATCGGCATGTACTGTTGCCAGATTAAATTTGGAAGTCAATAGTATTTAACTAATTTGAGTGTAAAAAGTTTCAATATAGAATATTCAATAAAAATCCACCAATAAACCAATCATGACCGGAAATCATATAAAATGATACATAAATCATAATTTTATTTGTTAAAATTATTTGAAATCCAATTGAGTGAAATATGTGTCTGTAAATGTGTAAAAATACAGAAATGTTTCAAAATATCTTCACAACTAGACCACTAACTAGCTGTCTTTGTGATCCTAATGTTGTGTGGTGGATTTGTTATGAAACGAAATCTTAAAAATTCATGAATGTCTTGAAAGGCAATAGCCCTTTTGTATAAGATTACCTTTTTGAATAAGTCACCAATCCAGAAGATATTAGAGTTAGTTATTCTTACTCCAAGATGTAAATATTAAAAATACATATAAATTAATTTATGAAATAAAGATTCTATTGAGAAACCATTATAATATAAAAATTTTTAGATGCCAAATGCAATTTACATAATGATATTTCAATATCTTCCAGAGTCCCCTAAGAAATCCTCATGGGAAATCTTAAAAAAAAAAACATCAAAATAAACCATCATATAAATCATTGGGAATATACCTTTTTAAAAAATCTAATGAATAATCGCATTCTTTACATTCTCTTATAAATTTCTTAATATTATTGAATATGTCTTTATCATTTGTAACTAGCAGTTTATTACGATGCAAAAAGTTTAATATAATGTTTCTGTACGTGGATAAATGAATATTGCTTTCCCAGTAAGGCATTTTAATTATCTTGAACTCGAATGCATCTCTTTTATCAAATAAATTACTACAAATGATGTGATCATTTAGCTGTAGCTCTGTATCCAATTATTCAACCCCCCCCCCACCGGTATCTGAATTTGTCTGCAAAGGAATCAAATAATTAGAATAAAAATCGATGTTAGGCTTAAAATCTTTACATTTACTAAAAATTATTAGGTAGTCTATATATCTATATAAAACACAAAGAGAGTTGTTAATATGGTTTGATTCATAAAAATGTAAATATAGATTAACTAGAATGTTGTAAGCTGGTCCACTCTGAGCTAGGCCTTTTATCTGTTTGTAAATTTGCTTATTGAAAAATATATAATTTTCCTGCAGTATTAATTGTAAAAGATTTTTAAATTTGCTCATTTTTATAGTATTTTCTATGCCATACTGATTATAGAGTATCATCATAACTCTAATCATATCCTCTATATCAATCGAATTAAAAAGATCCTGAAAATCATAACTGTAGATTGCTTGTACTTGTGTATTGCCTATGGAATTAATTAATTCTATACTATTTTTAATAATAGCAATTTGCTCAAGCTTTTCTAAAATATTATTTAAAACATTCTGCAAGATTTTACCAGATTTAATTATGTATATATTATATCCATTTGTAATAGTTCTGATTTTAATTGGGTTCTTATAGAATTTAGGAGTTAAGAAAACATGAGGGAATATATATATATATATATGTATGCGTGTGTGTATATGCGTGTATATTCAATATAATTGACTTAGAAAAAGGTTTACCCTTTCCAAACTTGACTACATCGGTAGCTTACTATGAACGAAATCTATATGTTTATAATTTCGGATGACAGGATTTTAATAAAAATATAAGTCATGTGTTCATTTGGACAGAAACTGAAAATTCTCATTCTCAGGGAACGGGTCTCAGGAAATTTCTTCATATCTTGTAAAGTTTTTAAGGATTTTAGCTAAGAACTATAAAAATTATTATAACTTATTTAGACTCATGTACGGGACAAAACAGAAATATTAAAAGTGTTTTAGGTTTATTCAAATTGCTTCAAAGAACAGAAATACAAGCTGATTCAATTGAAATAAAATTTATGGTCAGTGGATACAGTTACTTGCCTAATAATTCACAATTTGCTATTATTGAATCTCAAGCAAAAAAAATCTAGAACTTTGGAATAATATAATAAAAACCTATAAAAAGAAAGCACCGTTTTCGTTTACTTTCTATATGGTGATAGATAAAAGATGCGTCTGCAGTAACACAGTCTACAGCGTATTTTGGAATTTGTAATTAAAAATAATTTATAAAACAATATATAATACTATATCTTTTTTTTCAGCTTCTTGTTTTATGGAGTTAATCCATTTGGCAAATAAATAATTCATACATACATATATATATATATATATGTGTGTGTGTGTGTGTGTGTGTGTGTGTGTGTGTGTGTGTGTGT
>BMAW01046044.1:0-16358 GCA_019974015.1 Nephila pilipes
AATAAAATTTGCTGTAATCCAGAAATGTTTGAATCAGAATGAGTAATTTGAAAAGCTAAGCCGTAAGTTTTATTTTATTTATTTAAGAAGGATTTCAGAAAGAGGGAGAGAGTTATTTAGTATATTCTCTCTCTCTCTATTTATATATATATATATATTATATATATATATATATATATATATATATATATATATATATATATATATATATATATAAGGAATACGTCACGAAAAATAGGAGGAATTTTCTTTCTGGAAATGTGTTTCAAGTTTTGATTGGGTCCTTTAACATTACGCGAACACAAGCTTAAAATGATCCTTTATGCTAAGTATATCTTTAAAAGTTAAATACCATTTTATACTGTGCTTTAAATTCTCGCCAAATTAGCAGTTCATAAAATCTCATTCCAGACGTTTATCCTTTCTTCTTCAAGAGATAATGCTCCGTTTCTCTTTTATTTTGGATAACGAGAGTTTCTTCGTCAAATTATATTATTTAAAGTCCTATGTCTTAAGAAAGTAAAACGATATTTATTTACTTAATTCACTTCAGCCACCAGAAAGAAATAACAAAACTAAATTTATTCGATTGTTTGTGTTTGTCTTTGAAAAATCAGAAATGCACTTTATTACCTCAAAAATTAATGAAGCATTAACTCACAGTGGATCAATTGTTCAAGAAATGTAAGTTCTTATACTTCCTAAGAAAACACAATTCTTAAATAGGATAACTTCTTTTTAGTCCCTTGGTTATATTAATTTCTTTCATTAAATTGAATTGTATTAGTTATACTGAACTCATCCTCTCCGTTGGTCACTCAAATGTACGTCTGTATAGGGTAAAACATTTCTAATAAACACATGCAAGTTGCTAAGTAAATTTCCTACCTGACTCTGCCCTGACATGTATTAAATGGGCTCTATAAATTTATGCAGATAACTTCGTGACACAGCGTCTACCTGATCATAAATTACTAATTGGTATATATGGAATAGAGAGAGAATTGCATGACAGTCCGATGTAATAAATTTAAGGGGAAAGTTACTACGTGAAAATTATTTAGTTAATTAAGTTTCATGAAAAATTTAGGTCACAAAATATAAATCTTAAATAGCACTTTATTATTATTTTATGAAATATGTTTTATAATAGCTTCTCTTTAAGATTTCAATATTTGCACAACTTGGAATATTTATTGATGAGTTATTTACATTAGAGGTTTGAAGCATATTTTATTCGTGTATGGTTCCAAAATTCTTGTTTCTGACGCCTGGCAAAGTTGCGAAGTAAAGTTGGCGTGTATATATATATGTAGACTGTGGGGGAATGAGATTATTCATCCCTAATCTACAATGGTTAGCTCTTACGCAAAGGGCTGGTTGTCTATGGGGGTAATTCCATTACCGGACTCTATTATGATTTCGCAGTAATTGAATAATGAGACTCAACTTGTTTTACTTCGTTTAATATTTGGAGAGATGAAGATATTTACACATTGAACTATATACACAAGAGCTATCTCTATTAGGAGTAAACAGTTCTTCCGAGACGAAAAGATGGTAATCTAATTAATCTTATCCCATATCTGCGATGGGCACTGGAACGCTCTCGGGCGTTTGAAGTTTACTTCCAACGCGGGTAATGCGAAGGAGAAGAGAAGCGGAAAAGTGGGGGAAAGAGGAACGAGAATGAGTGTCACTCAGTTTTTGTTCTGGAATAGGTGGCGCTGCATGAGCTTATCACATGACTCTGATTCTTGGTGAAATATATCGAGTAACGAAGGAACTGGTTTTACAGTGCATTGGAAAATAAAATTAATTGCTTAATAATTAGCTGGATAATCCTACATATATATATATGTAAGGAGTGCTGCTACTGGAGGAGCGACATTCCGCTAGGCAAGAGAAAACGCTTTGCGCGAGAAGTCCCTACAGAGCTTAAGTAGACACAGGATATGTTTCCTGTCTCGCATCAGGTAGTCAATATACCATCTTGAGGCTTTTACCGTATAAGTGCTCGGAGCACATACAACGGAACTGTCCATCAACTTTCACTTTTTTGTGCTGTAAAAATACTACCCACTTTATTTTAATAAATTATATTTAATCATCTGCGCTCTAATCACTATAAATACTAATATATTATTCCTCTTAAAATCAAGAGCTCAGCATTTTGGAACCCAGAATATTGTATGTGTGTGTCTGTGTGTAACCGATATTTATTTATAATTTCAATTGAAAAAGGGTTAAAAAATCCCTTCCTTAATTTTTTATATCCTGAAGAGTTTTAGTATTTTTTGGCTTTAATTCTTTTTAATTGATTCAAGGAAATTGAAACAAGTTATTTCGGTATTCTCACAATTTTTTTGTTTGTTTTTATTTGATTAGAAAGTTTTTTTTTCCTAAAATTTTTGTAATAAAATTATTATTTATGTTTTGAAATTTCTGGGATTGCTTCTTACCAAAATATTCTGCAATTCAAATTGTTATCATTAGCTAACACCGAGAGAGAAAAGTAACTTTTTCTACAAATTTTGATACTCATTTTTATATTAAGTATAATAAAATAAAATTAGGGGAACCTCTTTAGGTCATTTAAAAGAAATAAGTCCATTTAAAAGATGTATTGATATTGGATATTTCTCCAGCTCTCAATATTTTTAGATATTGCAGAATTTCAAAATATGTATTACATTTGGAAATTGAAATAAATTCCAAATCTCTTTGTTCAAAAAGTTCTATATTTTATATGTAAATATATATTCAAATATGTTTGTATTTATTATTCACAACTTTAAAAGTACACCATGCTCCCGATGGAGGGAATGTGATTTATGTCCTAGAATCAAGGACATGCATGAAATTTGATGAATATTTTACAGTGAAGTACAAAACATTTATATTAAAATCCATATTTTTTTTTTTCTATTCCTTATTCGTTAGTCATAAATAAAGGTGTGACAGAATATATTTGAGATTATGAAAACAAAAATTTAAGAAACCGAAGAAGTAAAATTCAATAATTTTTATTTTTCGAATGCAGCTTGAAAATACAAATGTTGATTAGCCTGAATCAATCTTCAGACTTTTATGGTAAGATTGTAAACTTGGGCAATTCTCCAACCATCCTTTAACTAACTTCTGAGATAACTATCTGATTTTATATTTAATTTTCCAACTCCTTTCCAATAAAATGAAACGTAATTATACAAATTAGATAAAGGTAAGAAGTGTAATCAATTGATTTGAGGATTATGAGATATATGCGTGAAACAGAATTGAGAGAAAGGTGGATAGCTGATACAGTGTTATTGATAGATGTTAGTAAGAAATTGAATTGAATTGCTATAGATAATCGTGTGTGATTAAAATAGGTTCGAAATTACTCTGGGTTACAGTTATAGGTAATAGGAATCGAACCAGCAGTATTCAAGAAATGCCTCTCGTAAAATGGATGAGTAGGTAGGCTAGATATTTATTGCTTAGTTCTTAGCTAGGATTCAGGCGGGTTGAGAGTTATTTGAATGAGAGTGATCTTGTATAACCTGTGAAGAAAGCTAACAAACTATGTTTGTATATTTCCGACATTTCTTCAACTTGAATATGGACCATTTAATTGAACTTTACGATGTCAGTAGATTTAAATAATGAGGAAGAGGTGTTTCAAGATGCGATATTTTGCTACAAAATATGAATGATTCATTTATGGTAAATGTATCTGACATACTTGATATTATTCAAAGTAAATTATTAAAATTAAAAGTGAATTTATCAATTAAAGTATTTATATAATGCTATCAAAATATCCCACTTACACTTTAAATTTATAGGCTTCTTTAGACTTAAGAAATTCGCAAGTAGGGTGATGTTTATAATAATATTGAAGATGTATCAAGGCTTAAATAATTATAGTTGAGCCATAAAATTTTTTGAACATTCAAATTATATGGAACTGATAAAATGATATACAAATAATACGACTTTATTTGTTTTTACTAATTTATATGTCTGGGTTCGACAATGGAAATTATTTCTATAATTAAGTAAGATTTAAGTACTGAAATTTTTTAAAAGCTATAACAAAGGTTTTTCTTTATCAAATAGCGATACCGTAAGAAAAGATATAAAAAAAATGAAAAAGTGTAGGATCAATGGTATTTCTTAGAAATGTTTAAAAAAATGGAGAAAAAAAATTGTCACGAAACTTTTTTTTTTTTTTTTTGCTTTTTGGAAGATATTAGAAAAAGGGTCTCTTTTATTATAAGAAAGATATTGAGCATTTTCGGTATTGTGAAAGATATTGAACTTTTTTGTATTCGGTATCTGTAAGATTAAAAATAAAAATGTATCATGATTTCTCATTGGATAGTTACTTCTTTTTTAGAGACGAAATATTAATTTTTTTTCTAAGATCGTATCAAAGACATGGCTATTCACTTATTTACTATAAGTGAAAGCTAGAAAAACGGATAAAAACTTTTAAAAATTAAAGAACTTTTTCCTACGTCTTATAACCTTATAATTTTTTAAGAAATCCATAATGTATCGCATCATCATCTGTTTTTATTATTTGCCCTTTGAATTTGGTAGTCGTATTTAGTTTTGATTTGTGGACATAAATAAAGTAAGGTAAATGAAGAAAAATAAAACGTTACATTTACTTATGATATTTTTTCTTCATTCGTTTTTTCTCGGTCCTTTCACAGAATATGTTATTACTTCGATATTACCTTCAATTTAAAAATGCATACAGTGTACAGGAACTGCAATATAAAATTACTTTTGACCCCATTTCAAAATCATTTGTTTTGATTATTCAACAAAGAAATAAATACGTTTTTATTTTTTTATGTGAAAACAAATAAACATTAGAAAAATTAGACATTTTTTCACAGAGTGATAAAAAATATTAATATTTTTAATTATTACAATAGAGCCTCTAAGCTATTGAGATATAAAATAAATTATGTTATTAAAAGAGATTATTGTAAAGTTTATTATTAAAAAAATATGGAGTATGACTAGACATGTGTGAAACAGGCACAATTATTCTGCAGCAGAAGGCAAGAAAAAATAATAAAATTGTGGCAATTTCGTTAAATAAAATTACGGTAAATTTAATGACTAATTTGAAAAAAAAATAGCTGCTATAGGTTTGTAGTTTATGTGGATGAAATTTTAAATTTGAAAGAGTTTTTATGATTTCAAGTATCAAAGAGGTCTTTTTCAGAAAGTTAAAGTTTACAAAATCGAAGACTGACGAATTATGTAAATTTCGTAAGAAAATATGGTATAGGAATTTCCTATTTCTATAGCTGCTTACAACTATTTTATGTCTTTATAAGTCTCAGAATCCTTTTCAGTTTCTGTTATCATATTTACTTATCTCGTATAAGATTTTTACATGTAGACCTATTGAAATCAAATCACCGAATCGTTTTATAAAGCATAATAACGGAATGTAATTTAAATTTACAAATCTAATTCAATTTTGTAGTAATACAACTACTAAAACTAAAACAAAATTTTTTTGTTAACATAATATTATCGCTTCAAAAAGGCAGAATATAAACGATTATAATTCATACTGTAAATTATAAATTATTAAAACAGCTTCATTCCTGCTAGTTACTGTATAAATTAATGTATATGCTAAATATATAAATAATTCTAAAATATAAAATTTTTGAAATCCAAGTGTAACTAGTCTTCCTTCTCAAAAATTATTTGAAAAAAAATATTTTTTATGTAGGCTCTTACGATTATCATTCGAAAATGATACAGATTTGTTTTGTTCTAAACTTTAAGTCAAAATTTATTTCTTTTCGAAATAAAATTAATCTTTCTGTAAATTTCAGTTTTCTAGTTTAATAAAGTTATAACACAAATAATTATAATAGCTGCTCCAAATTAAATTTTTGAACTGCAACTAATTGAAAAAAAAACCAATACCTTTAATGCAGTGATGTATTAAACTTAGACTTGCTTTATGGCTTTTGTAATTTCGCTCAATAAAGAATAATATCCGGTTCTTTCTGAATAGGTTTTAAACTTTCTTAAAGTAGTTCTAATCCATCTAATTTTATAATTAATATGAATCTGAATTGCGTGAACCAGGTTATGGTAGCTTAAGATAGCTTTAGATTTAAAAATATTTTACGTTTACAATTTCAAATAGTTTCAATAACTTTATCATAGGTAAAATTATTTTCTATTTAATTTTTAAATCGTTTTTATACAATAAAAAAATGTTTAAAAAAGTATTTATCGGAGAATTATTAATATAGCGAAAGATTTTTTTTTCTTTTCAATTCACTATCTTCAGCATTTCAAGAGAAAACATGATATTAATTTTAAAAAAGTGATTGACATTCAAGAAACAATGATCTTTGGTAGATTGTCAGATGCTTTGGTGATTTTGGTATCATCAGAATAACTTATTTTTATAATTAATGTAACAAGTTAATTTTTTTAATTCAGACTTTGTTGCTTCAACAACCTATTACTAAGCTGAACTTAATGTTATATTCTATGCCATTTTCTTCACCATTAGTCAAAAATTTCCCATTTTCAATAGTGTCAGTTATTTTTGAATTTTAGCAACGGAAAAAGAAAATCTATTTATAGTCAGAGATCTTTAAAATATAATTTAGTAATATGTGTAATTTTTCAGGTTTGCTCAAATTGACAATGAAACAAATAATTTTATTCGTTGGTTATTTAAAGCATTTTAAATGTAAAATAACAGAAATAAAACACATTTTAAGTAGAAATAAAAGTTGTTTTAAAAATTATCCTAAGAATGCAAATTATTAAACATGTTCTCTGAAGGGAAAGCAAGCTACCCTCAGTTTGTATATTTAAAATAATTATTATTATACTATTTTAAATTATTACTTTTATTATAAACACGTTTGATACCTGAACATAACCAATAAAGTATCATGATTTGATACCGATAATGTAAAAAGAAACCGAAATATTTCTGATGAGGACCCATTCTTAATAGCTATTTTAATAAATAAAATGCAGTGGCTTTCTTCAACAACACCGCCAGAAGTTAAAACGCCTCAATAAATAGCCCGAGGGAGTCGTCTCTTTTATTGCTGGTTGGTAAAGGTGCAATAAAAAACCACCGGTCATTTCATAACCAATAAAGTATCATGATTTTTTTCTCATTCACTGCCAGTACTTCGAGGCCAAATTACTATTTATCTCCCCTTCTACAGGGTTGAAAGCCACCAGCCACCAAAGTGGTAATCTAGGACTTGAACACTAGGTGGCAGCACAGCCTAGAACTACTGGTTGAATATGCCCCCGACGCAAAACTCTTGTCTCTGTATATCTTCCAAAGACACTCACACCTAGTGATAAAGTGGCTATGGGCGTACCTGTTGAGGAGATCCGCCATTCAACTAGAGACAGCCGATGACGTCAAATAGAAACTGCTCCAAGCAATACTCAAATCAACAAGGAGATGTTTATCAATTGCAATAATGGCTAGAAACTTGACCTTCTCTGCAAATGCCATTCATAATGTTTCTCTTTCTCACGATGATGCTGGATGAGGATTATGCAACGGCCTTCTTCGACAACATTACCAGAAGTTAAAATACCTTAGTTACTTGTCCTAGAGAGACGTTTTTTTTTATTGGTGAAGATTCATCAAAAAGCCGCCAGTCAACTTTTCTTCGAACTCACTAATCTGGGGTTCGATATACCGCGGACAACCATGGTCAACTACTCTCATCCCCTCCACTGGGCAAAAACCACCAGCCGCCGAACGTATTAATGAATTTGTATAGATCGTCTTTCAAATTATCTTTAAAAATATATCAAAACACTATCAGTTACATCAATAAGTGAAAAAATTTCATTAACCTCAAGTTTCAGAAAACGAAATTCACCATATTCTACAATAAACCTTTATTTTTTTTTTTCAAATGTGTTGAAAACACACTAATCTGCTTGAAATATATGAACAAAGATTTGTATATTTCAGTTTAGTTTAGTTTTGATTTTATTAACGTCACACTAGAAGCAACACGAGGGCTATTGGCGACGGACCTTGTAATTTTGAACCTCGGTCAAGTGACGAGGACGACACTTGAGCTGGCACCCCCTCTCCTAACTTCCCCACCACGCTAATGGGAGGACTTTGGGCCCCGACAGATTTAACGTGCATCAGTCCCGGCTACACGGCGGGTCTTTGGTGGCCAAGGCTCAAATCCGTAACTGAACGAAAACCTCCGGCCATGAGTCTGAAACCATAATCACTAGGCTACCGCGGCAACTCACTTTTGCTAACTTGTGATATTTCTGTAAATTGATCTTTACCTTTATAAGAGAGGCACTGCAGAGAAGCATCAACTCATGTTCGTAACATTGCTTCCCATCTTCAAGACGGGCGAATGTTACTTAAAATTTAAGGTAAAAAAAATTATGTTACGCTAAGTGAGAAATTTGAAAGAAAACCCATGCTTAAAAAACTTGTTTTTTACTCCAAAAACTTGTTTCCTGCTCCAACGGTAGGACTTTTGGCCTCGACCGATTTTACGAGCATCAGCCCCAGCTACACGACAGGTCTTTGGTAGCCATGGCTCGAACCCGCGACTGAACGAAAACAGCCGGTCATGAATCCGAAAGCATGACCATTAGGCTAAGAGATTTATTCAAAATTAGCCTTTTTGCGTCTTAGAAAGTCAATATTTTTTAAATCAATATGCGAAAATATGCATTGGAATATTAATTAATGATCAGCCATGGATTTTTCAAGTATTTTCTAAATGTGTTCCAAGCCTACTAATTGAATAATGTAAATTAGGGAAAATGAAAATGCAAAGACTTTCAATTAAATTAATATATAAACAAAGTTTACTCACAGAATACATCTTTAATATTTGTTTAGCAGATAATTATATTAATCATCATCGTTCTTATTCTTTTGGAATTTGTTTCGTAAATTTCAATTTTTTCGATGCTGATTTAATGATATTTTTGGAATTAAAAACAAATTATATATATTTCTCCGAAGAGCAAAGTTATCAGGAATTCTACGGTGTGAAGGATTTTCAGAAATATATAGCTGCATTCCCGTAATTTCAAACATTTTTTAGAGAATGGATTGTGATGCTTTAAACGTTTTGATATCACTAGTTTTCATCCAATTTCTATCAATATTTGAGTTTTATATAAGTTTTGAAATAGCGGGAATTGTATTATGTTCAAAAGCATGAAAAATTTTCCACCTAATTATCCAATGAAAATAGCATAAAATTAATTTCTGAAAGGTTTTAATGCTATGAATTAAATGTGGCAATAAAAAAACATTTTTTTATTTTTATTTTTTATCAAAAATTGAAACAAATTTAAAGTTATCTTTGCATTGAAATGTATGAAGGCGAAAACTTCACATAGCAACTAAATTATAAAAGTTTAAAACAGGAAAATCATATTAATTTACTTACTTCTTTTGTTACAATATTATAATTTAGGTTTCGTTGCCTAATATGTTACATAATCCCTCTTACTGTTTCAATGAAACAAAAACATGAAAATGATAAAATTGAAAAATATTTTTGATTTTTCGAACTTAAAGAAATCGAAACTTTTATTGAGAATTTTGATTGTGTGTATGTGTAAATGGAGAAATAAGTGATGCCACACACTTGATGCATAACTCTCCAGTTGTGCAACATTTATTAATAGAATTCAAACTTTTTTTTTAAAAAAAAAATTGTTTACCTTTGTAAAAAACATAAATTTGAAGAACTATGAATTTTTAAATTTTCGATTACATTTCACCCCGAAAAACGAATAAAAATTTCACAGTTTACTTTGACTCCGATGAAAATCGATAACAAGTTAAAATTATTATACGTAAAGTACAAATATTTTATTTGGTTTAAGTTCATTACAATCAAATAGAATTTAAATAAAGTGTGTATGTGTGTGTGTGTGTGCGTGCGTGTGTGTGTGTGTGTGCGTGCGTGTGTGCGTCAGTGCGTGTGTATGTGTGAACTACATTTATTCTTGATCAATATGTGGCCACAGTAGCTTAATCATTATGTTCGTAGTTCGAGGAAGACATTGTTTTTGTTAAGTCGTAGGTTCGAGCCCTGATGCCACTTAAGACTCACCGCGTAGCGGGTTTGATGTCGACATCCCTTATCCTCATCCCTGTCATATCAAGGTCCTTTGTAAATCTGTCAAAGTCCTCTCATTGACGTGGTGTAGAAATCTGGAGAGGGAGAGGTTACCTCTCAGTTGTCGTCCTCATCACATGACCGACAATCAAAATTACGAGGTCCTTCGCCCATAATCCTCATATTCCTTCTCAGTGCGTTATTAATAAACAATCACAATTTCAATCAATGTCTATTGAAATATCAAAAGTAATATATCTGCACAATAATTAGTTACGGGGCTATTGTTTTAGGTAGGGCTTTTTGGCGTACCAGATCATTTTTCAATTTTTTTTATCCTTTGCTTTCAATTTAATTACATTTACCTTAAATACATTCAATTTATTAATTTATGGCTTGCGTTAATTTTAATATCGGGAAGGTTTTCTATTGTCCATTTCTCGATATGTCATCCTTTACTTTAATTTTTGTATTTAACTGAGTAATTTAATAATAATTATAAAAAAGCCCACCTTGGGTGGATAAATCTCTACTTTGTAAAACTTTGTATAGAACTTTTTATTTTATTATTTTTTTTTCATTTTAATTCTTATTATAAATATTATATATTAGTGTATGTCTTAAGAAAACTAATTAACTTAGTGCAACACTGGACATAAATGGTTCATTACTTCACTTCGATTTATTTTCTACTTTCAGAGGAAACATATTTTGATGCCCACACGGAATCGGTTCTCTAGAATCACCATCGATAGGAACTTTTGCTAAACAATGATTGAACCATTATGCTAAGTGCTCCCAAGATGTTTAAATATGCAACTTTTGCGATAGAAGGCGTTAGGATAATGGCAATGACAAAGAGCATTTTCTACCTCCGGCGCAGTCGATAAATGAGCTTACACAAATGATACATATTCGAAGAAAAGTCATCGTTTCCATACATGTGCTAATCATTTTCTTTGGCGCTTCCCGCAGCGAAAAAACATCTGTTAAAAGCATCGGTCCATTAAGAAGGGTAAAGTGCTTATATGCACTAGAATATCGAGGGAAAGCGTTCCATTTGATCATTCGAATTCTACAAGGAGCGCAATTTGTGTAGTTACCTTAACTATGCGATTAGATTCAAAAGTTTATTTGTCTTCGATTTGTTCAGGCAAAATATCGTTAAAATAGCAGTTTTAAATTTTTGAATGGACTTTTGATTTTGTTTTTCCCATTAGTTTCGGCTTATGCCTAAGATGCTATTAAACACTCTAAAAATATGTTTATTTTTGCATCACATATTCACTTTTAAATTATTTGAATATTTAATCAAAAACTTGTTAGATGATGCGTGAATGAATTTATTTGCTTTAAAATTTGAATTCTATACAGCTAAGTCTATTTTTTTTTCCTTCGAAATTCTAAGAAATATATTGTCGCATAGAATGAACAGGTTAAACAAATAAAGAGTATGGAATGATCTCAACACTTGAGACTTTTATTCAGCAAACGAATTCAGAACTATTAGTTCGATAGAAATACACTCAATAACAAAAAAAGGCGCACCTAGAAGGAGCTATCTGAGGGAGACAAAAGTTGGCAGATAAGGATATTATGAGTAGAATAAATAAAATGATTAAAATTTCAGAAAAAGTGAATGATTTATTTCATAGTTATGTAGTTAAAAAGTAATGAGCTCAAAAAGGTATTGACCTATTTTTCACCTGAATGCAAGCTGCCACACAACATGGCATAGAGTGATAAAGATCCCTGATGGTTTCCTGCGGTATTTCTTTCCAAATTTGTCCCAATTGTCGGGCTAGGTCATAAACACTCCCTCGTAGATGCAGTCGCCTTCTCATCATATCCCGGACATGCTCGATTGGAGAGATATCTGGCTGGACAAGGAAATGTTTGACAAGCTGTAAGACGATTCATAGCAATACGAGCCGAATGTGGTCTGGCATTATTTTGCTAAAAAATAAAGCCAGGGACTGCAAAAGGAATGGTAGCAAAACAGGTCTCAGAATGTCTTCGACGTACCACTATGCTGTAAGTATGCCTCAAATGACGACCAAAGGGGTCCGGCTATCAAAGGAAATGGCACCCCAGACCATAATTCCTAGTTGAGGCCTGTGTGGCGTGCAATAGTGAAAGCAGGATCGGCACGCTGCCCTGAGCGTCTCCAGACACGTCTTCGATGATCCTCAAAACACAGTTGGATGCTGGATACTTCGCTAAATACTATACGTCCCCGGTCAGCATCATTCCAACCTGATCGAGCCAAGCACCACTGTAATCTGGCTCGACAGTGTTCAGGCGTGAGTGGCAGGTAGCGTAGCAGTCGGTACGAGCGTAGATTTCGTTTTATCAGCCGTCTATGAATGGTCATGGTGGACACTCATGTGCAGGTCGCTAGTCTGATGGTTGATAACGATGAATCAGGCACTGTGACAGCTGATCTGACAATTACTCTATCCATCCGATCTGTTGTGGCCCTAGGACGACCACTACCATCGTGACGCTGAAATCTACCATTGTCCACCCATTCTTGCCAGCATCTTTTAATCGTCGCATCACTTCAACCCATATGACGAGCGATTCTCCGATTTTCCAACCGGACGCTGGTTTTCTTATAGTTCAGCCTGTATTATGATGCTTATAAATAGATAGTATAAAAAAATCAAATATAATGAAAAATCACGATAATTTTATCCACAATTAGCATTATAAAAAGAATCGCAAAAGTAATTTAATTCATCGAAAATATCGAAACACTAAAAATGTACAAAAAATAAATTAAAAAAAAAAAACTTGGACACAGAGTTCAAAAGAAAAAAAATATAATAAACATAAGAGACTTAATATTTTGTCGACAGTCCTTTACGTTTCGTTACGGCTCTCAATCTTTTAGGCATTGACTCTACAAGTATTTTACAAAAGTGTGAATCAATTTTAGACCACTCAATTTGGAATGCATTTTTAAGTCCATTTTTGTCTTTATAATGCGTTTTCTATTAATTTATTTTCCAAATATGTCTATACATTTTCAATCACATTTAGATAAGGAGATTATACAGGTGTTTCTAACACATGTGAGCATTTATACAAATATATTAGCATACAATATTTCCTGTGTGTTTTGGATCCTTATATTGGTAATAACTTAAAACCTCCTTAATCCCCAGGTGCTCGTGTTACTTCGTGTGGTCCATTATGCTATCAATTATATGAAATTTTCCTGCTCCACTGGTAGACATGCGACCCTAAGCCAAGACACAACCGCCACCATGCTGTACAGCAGCTCCTGAAATTCTTGATTTGGTTTTCGCTGTACATAACATTTACCATCTGAGCAAAACAAATTATATTTGCTTTCATAAGCAAATAAAACCCTTTTCCAAAATGAAAAGTCTTTATATTTATAAGTTGTTGCGAACTTTATTCTTTTCAATCTGTTGCGTTTATTTATTAATACTTTTTCCGTGCCTCGTTTTCATATAGATTGTGGGGCCGCGGTTGCCTAGTAGTCATGGTTTCGGATTCGTGGCCAGCGCTTTTTCTTTCAGTAGCGGTTTCGATCCTTGGCCGATGAAGACCCGCAGTGCAGCCGGGGCTGAAGCCAGTTAAATATGTCGGAGCCCAAAGTCCTCTCCTTGACGTGGTGGGGAAATTAGGAGAGGGGGTGCCATCTCAGGTGTCGTCCTCGTCACTTGACCGAGGTTCAAAATTACAAGGTCCGTCGCCAATAGTCCTCGTGTTGCTTCTAGTGCGACGTTAATAAAAAAAAATTAAACTAAAACCCATGTACATTTTTTCTACGTAAAATCAGTCTTATTTTTTCTACGTAAAATCAGTTTTATGGAGATATTGTGACACCATTAGCTAGTTTAAGAACACTAAGGGATTTAAGGATTTAAAACGCATTGTCTTGTAATCCATGGTTCTCTTTGTTCGAAATTGATTAAGGGTTTCCAGATTTGTGCTTATTTTCAATTGATTTTGAAATTTTGAAACGTTTAGTTGTATGAAAAACTGTAGAACGGGAACTACTTACAGCTTTACTGATTTTTGGAATCGATTTTCCTTCTTTAAGAAACTTTAAATTGAGTTTTCTTACCTCTATTGACGTCTGTCCCCTTCCCCACCCCATTTAAAACTTCTAATTTTACTTAACTCACAACAATGAAAAAAAAAAAAAAAAATAGCATAACATGCCAAATTAAAAATTCTAAATCGCCAATAATGCCAAAGTGGGAAATCTCACTACGAATTGCTGATAAAAGGATAATTCTTGGTGTCTGAGTTCTTTTTTGACTGATTTTTTTGAGATTTTTCTTTTCATTTGAAATCAAATTTCATTTCTTTACGAAAAGAATTGGTAGAGAATTTATTTTAATAAAATAGATTCATGAGAAAAATCCTTACTTTACTTTCAACTATCTATTTTAAGCGATTAAATGCTTTGATATACTGTCCGACTTCATTATTGAGCCACTATATATTGGGAAAAAAAATAAGGAATGCACTTCACTTTCCTTTATGCTTATTTGCATAAGTTTTCGAGAATAAATATAGACACAAGTGGATTTCATCTGTCAATAACAGAAAGTGAAATTTTAATGAGTGTAACCTGTGCATCAAAGTTCAATAGGATTCGGCGCTATTACTAGGAAGGGGAAGAAAATTAATGTAGGTCTACAGCACAAGAGCCTAATTTGGCTCTTGTGCCATTGCGAGAAAACGAGTCTCGCTACTGTCTATCACTTTTTTCATGATTTTTACAGAAAAAAATTAATCATGATGAATATTATTGGCATTTCTAACATTACAAAAAGCAAAATTTTATTTATAAGTTATTGATATAGCACATGTTTAAAATAAAAAGTTTAAAATTGCTTTACATATTTGTGATTCGGGGATGAATTGATTGAGTTACGGGGAATGTGAGGGACAACAGAAATCATTTGAGCAATATTTTCTTAGTTTAATAAAAATAATATATATATAGTTATATATATATATATATAGCATCCCCTTTGATTTCGAAAACTGTTTCGTTCATCACAACTAGCGACGTTTGTCGGTCAGTGGTTCGCTCATGCGCCATATTTTAATTTAATATATTAAACCTAAATGACAAAACGCAGTTCCAGAAAACTCGACACTAAACAAGCGAAATTATTTATTATTAATACCGAAATTATTTATTATTAAAACTCGAAACTTAACAAGCGAAATTGTTTATTATTAATACCGAATATCATAAGTCGCTCTCTCCAGAGTTCTCCCTAAATCACAGTCCTAAATTATAATTTAAATATGACTGGATTGGTTTTATTAACGTCGCTCTAGAAGCAACTCTAAGGCTATGATTGAAATATAAAATCTCTTACCAATTCACTTGCTGTAGATTTCCGAATAATCATTGATAGTAACCACATAGGTTATTGCTATTCGTGTAAATCAATCCAATTCTTCAATTTTTTTAAAGTTTACTTTAGTTTTCATTAACGTCGCACTAGAAGCAACACGATGTCTATTGGTGACGGAATTCGTAATTTTGAACGTCTGTCAAGTGATGAGGACGACACCTGAGCTGGCACCTCTTATCCCACACCAAGCCAACTGGAGTATTTTGGGTCCCGACAGATTTAACGTGCATCAGCCCCGGCTACACAGTGGGTCTTCAGCGGCCGAGGATCGAACCCACGAATCCAAAACCATGACCATTAGGCTACCACGGCCACCACCCAATTCTTCAAATTAACATAATAATTTTGAGATCATTCCAATGTTCGTGCTGCCAATCATTATTCTCTATCTCTCTTCTCGTCTTCCCTTTACTTGCATATAATTTAGATATCACTATACTTAAACACTGTACTTAATTTCTACCTTCATCTAATTTACGTAATCACATTTCATTTGGGTTGGGATGAAATTGTAATTTTATGCAATAAATCTCGATAGAAGTCCCTGATATAAGTGAAGAGAAAATATCGAATAATCCAACGTCACAAACTTTGTCCAAAAGATTTCTGAAAATGATAGTACATGGGGATCGACTTTTAGAAAATTCCGATTTTTCAATGATTCATATATTTTACTCAGAACAAAAAAAAATTGTTTCCTAATCATTTTCTCGTTTACATGTGTTACACATTGTATTATCCTACAAATCACATTTTTGCATCTCCTTAAAGTCCAAGGACGCTTAGTATCTTCCCG
>BMAW01046044.1:22265-43123 GCA_019974015.1 Nephila pilipes
AAATTTAATTTTGTATTTATGTGTATTGAAATTTGTATTTTAATGGGAGGCCGGGATAGTGACGCCTCTGCCCCTTCCTATTTCGATTTAATGCAGCGCCCTCCATATCCTGTTTCACTCACTCTACCACTTACGCTCATATCGAGCGATAACACACCAAGTGCTCTCATTTTTCTTTATTACTGAAATAAAGTTTAAATTGTTCCTACAGCCTGTTTTTCTCACGAATTAACTGTTGACGATTTATTTAAAATACTGGCTCACCGCATTTTGGATTAACTTACAATTCCTTCTTGGGACTATAACAAATTAAAACCTCTTGTTTAAGAATCATGAATGCAGTTTCTATCCATCTTTTTTTTTCTTTTCTAACTTTATACTGTGCCTCTTAATTTTAAATTTTATTTCAGATAAAAGGAAGAATATTTATATATGGCACATCTTTGCCCTCAGTAGTTAAACGTAGATAAAAATTGTAAACTGTTCCAATATAAATGACATATCACCAAAAAATATACTACCGGCTGCTTAAGGAAAATTTAGAACACTGTGTATCTATCAAATCTATTAAAAAGAGAATTTCAAGTGATAAAAAAAAGCTGTTGTTAATTTCATAAGTGGGGGAACTAACAAATATATCGAGCATTAATTCGTTAATAGTAATGAAATAAAAATGTAATGCATATTTTTTCAATAAAAAAGGATTATTTTTTATTTCTACGCTCGTATGAGGCTCATTGAAATAAGCTATAACTAGAGTAATATGAAAGGAATGAAAAAGAACCATAAAACACATTTATAAGATTCAGAACATTTTTAACGATCGGCATATTTATTCCTTTAATTCCATCATTTCAAGTCGTATGTTACTATTTGTTGTCTTAATGAATTCTTAATTAAAATCTTATTAGAAAGTATTATTTTAACTTACATATAATACTTGGTACAATACTTACATACAGGACATACTTTATACATACGCATTATATATATATATATATATATATATATATATATATATATATATATATGCATACAATGCCATTCCGAAAAATTTTCTTTTTAGATTTAGTTATGAAATTGTTTGATAGATGGCGTTGCTGTATTCTGTTTCTTTGTATTTTTAAATACCGTTATTAAATGTTACACCTTTTAGGAATTCTTTTATAAAATTTTGTTTTTGCACGCTTTTAGTTGCAGTTTTTGTTTCATTTTCCTTAGTAGTTTTGCTGACCTCTGGTTTTTCATTGGATATTTTTAGAGTTCAGTGTTGGCATTCTGGCAATATTGAAAAACTGTTTTTTTAAAGTTTAGTGCTTGCATTTTCTCAATGCTTAAAAATTTACTCCTCGTGGGAAAAATGCTTTAGAATTTACTCCGATCTTTAGCTACGTAACACACTTTTGCTCACTTTTTATGCTTTTACAAGTATTTTAAACTCTTGAAATAAATCATTAAGGAATATCTAAAGGAAGTAAATATCTTTTCTTAATTAACTTGTAAATTATACGTAAATTTATAAATTTGTTTGCATTTCTTTGTATTACTGTAAGTAATATTAATACACGTGGAGTGTTATTCTCGGAAATTTTTGATTTTTAATTTTTTTATTATCTGAGCTTTTTTTTTTTTTTTTTTTTTTTTTAAATTTTTTGGATTTGAATTTTCAGATTTTTTTTCAGTTTATATTTTAGATGTTATAACCATTTTTAGTAATATATTTTGTTGATGGGTATAGTTGAGCCTATAGTTCTAGAATAACCCAACTTAGAAGTCTAAAACCTGTTACAACATTCAATATATTTTTCTACATTATTGTATTTTGAAAATATTTTTAATTTTTTTTTTTAAACTAAAAAAAAAAATTCAAATTTTCAAATTTCCGTGATATTTTGCTTATTTTTCTGCTATTTTAATATATATATATATATATATATATATATATATATATATACATAAAAGATAAAACAATTAAATTATCATGTGAGAAAAAGTATCATATCTTATACTATTTCAACCCTTTTAAATATTTAAAAGGATTGAAATTGCACAGATGTGTTACTGTACAGATATAGATTTTTTTTTCTCTTATGATAGTGGTCACTTTCATTTATTTAATGATTCTATTGGTTTATATATTTTCAACTTATTAAAGAGAGGAACACTATTTTTCCCGTTGCTCTTATCTTTTACTGATTATTTCGTCTGGTATTTCTTGAGGAGTTTTTGTTTATCTTCATAAAATCTTTTGAACAGGTTTACTCTTTTTCAGGATTAATAGCTTTCATATATTTCTGAAGCATTTTTCGTCCCTTCTATCGTTTGATTGAACAAAAAGCAAGTCATGGAAAAAGTTCTCTGTGAAGTTTTTCGATAGGATTGTTCTTGCTAAGACAGTTTCCACAGTTGGTGGAGTGAATCAAGAAAAAGAAGTGGTGATAATATTGTTTGCGGAACTAAAGGAAAAAAAATTCTGCTTGGGAACAAACCATCTAAGAATTTAATACAGATTTTTTTTCTTACTCTAAAGACTATGTTCTTGTACTTTATTTGTAAATCTCTAAGCGAAAAATGACACGCATTAAAATTTCATAAGTTATTAATTTTATTTTATCATGAACAGAACAATTTGGGTCAGTTTACATTATTCGTTCTTTATGTTTAATTTTACTTCGAAATCATTTGCATTTTAATGTTTTTTAAAAGGCTTTTGAGTGTATGTGCGGAACTGTTATACCTCCCCCATATATATACATATATGTGTGTGAGTGTTTGCGTTCGCGCGTTCGCGTGTGAGCTTAGATACAATGATGATGTTATTTTCATTCAAATTAGTAATAAAGATACTAAGCCTTTCTTTTACTTTTATCCAGAATCTTTTTGCAAGCTATTGTTAATATAAATGCAGTAGAATATTTAAAAAAAAATTTAAGAAAAAGCTAGAGATAATACAGTTTCTTATAATATGTGTGATAGAAGTGATCTATTTTTCTTTACGCTATATACAATACCCTTATGAGAGAGTTAATTAAATCTGAATATTTTAGAAACATAATTTATAATTATATTTTACGTATTAGTAGACGAAAATACAAGATATTTGCATTAACTGGAGAAGTTTAAAAAATTTGTCTACAAGTATAATTTTCTTTGAATTTCATTTCATGTAAATCAATTCTAATTTTTTCCTGTTTTTGAATTTTAATTTTTCTCTGTTTTTAAAATTTTGTTTCTCTTTTTATCTTCAGTAATCTTTAAGTTTTTATTTAAAAATTTTCACAATTGTTATTGCATTAATGCTCGTTCTTTCAAGTGGGTATTGTGCTACTGTTTTGATTTAAGCTCAAGAAGAATAATTTTGTGACAAGCATTATTTAAAGTGAATCGTTTTTTCGAGTTCTGTTTCTATCGAAAATAAGTTATGTTAAATAAGGGGAAGGGGGCTGCAGCAAGCGAAATAAAACTGGGTGCTACTGATCTCAAACGGTACAATTTGAAATTTAAGACTATGAGGTATCATCTTAAGTGGCAACCTCATTATTTTAAGTCATTAGATATGTAATTACCACACTCCATTTCTACATCTTCTGCTTAAATTTACAAGATATATTGGCAATAGTCCTTGTATACCATTCATTAAAATCAAATCCAAAGCGTGCTAGTTAAGAATATTATACGAATTACTTTCCCACAAATGTAGAACTTGCGAAAACTATTAACATGTATTTTATATGAATAGTATTTGAATGGTATAGTATTTGTATACAATTGTATATTTACATACAATTTTAAAGCGAATTTCTGCAAATCAATCCGCATAAATTACATTAGGTGTCTGAATATAATATGACCACTGCAAGCAATAAAGCTACTTGACGGTTTCGGTGCTAATTTTAATGTTAATCAACAGATAACTTAACTACTTCTGAAAGGAAATTAAGATAAGTAGAATAAAATTTCCTACAGACAAGATTATCATTATTTGTGTGGCTTCCTAGTATAGTGCTTGTTATTTTGATCTGGAAAAATTATCTTTTGGGGGGGGAGGGGAAGTAAGGAATCGATGAAATGTAAAACAATACTTGATTCTTTTAGGTTTATATATGTTTTTTGAATAATATGTTATGAATTTTCTCAAATAGTTTATAGTTTATACATAAATCACAGGGACTTTACAAACCAACAAATGCAAGTAAAATGGTCACTGATAATTATATTATCTTCGCTAGTGTTTGTAATACCTTCATGAAAACTTTTTTTCTTTCGTGTGTTTATTATATTTAGTTTTATGCTTCATCTGCTCTTTCTCATTCCATTTCCCCCTTTCTTTATTGCCTGATCAATATGTCCTTCAACAGAAAGAGATTAAGGGAGCTTAGAGTTTAGAGAATATGAACTTACCTTCTTTTTATACTTTCAGTCGACTCTTCAAATACAATCAAAGTCCTGTTTATATAAATTATAAAAGTATGCCTTTTACCTTCATTGATCCTTTTATTTAAGGGAAATAAAACCTGTTGTAAACGGATTCACGGAGGGAAACAGGAAAGTAACCTTGCTACGTTACTGATGATTGCGGTAGCCTAGAAGTCACCGTAACGGGCTCGCTGCCGGGATTTATTTCGTCAAGTCGTGGGTTCCAACCCCGTGGCCACTACTGACCCACTTTTCAGCGGGGTTGATACATGTTAAATGGAGTACAGTTCCCAAGTCCTCCCGCTGGTGTGAGGGGAAAGTTTGGAGAGGGAGGTGATAGCTTAAGTGTCCTCCTCGACGCTTGAGCGATGTTCAAAATTACGAACTCTGTAGCCTGTACCCTTCCTATTACATCTCAGAGTGAATTTAACGAACAATCACAGTCACTGGCCATATTATTTGAAAAAAGATATTTTGTAAGATATATTAGGTTAAAAAATGAAAAATTTCTGAATCTAAAACCAAAATTATTTTCAAAACTTTCAAAAAGAGAGCAAAGATAGAACTAATGGACATATATATCTTTTTTTCTTCAACTTCTTTACAGTTGTCACAATTTTAGTTGGAAATGAGAGTAGTCACGTTATCGTAAGAGATATCTTAATCAAAAAAAATGTGGTTAGTGTTTCGCCTTCTTAAGATTTATTTTCTTTAGATATTATATTGATAAGAAAATATGTTACATTCACTTGTACTATTTTATTCACTTAGTTCATTATCTTAGATTAAATCTAAATTTCATGGGGGTAAGAATTAAAACAGTAAAAAGCTTCGTTAATTATTTCAATGTTTTTTTTGAAATTCGTTAATATTTTATAAAATCATATTTCTTTAGAGATAACAACAAAGTCTCTTGTTTATGATGCAATGCTATTTAATGGTCACACATTTTTAAGATTGATTTATATTACAAAACTTTTATTGATAAATTATAATCTAAGATCCCTTTTACTTTTATTTGAATTGGTTTTGTTGCTCAATTACATTTTTCAATACTTTTAAGAGTTCGAGCTTCTTAAACTTTTTAAAAATGGTGACAAATGACTGTAACACCAGAAATTGCATTCATTCTCTCGTTCTTAAAGAAGGAGCAGTATACTTTCTCTGGCCAATTTTATATCATACGGAATTGAACTTGCACAATGCTCACAATCATTTCGTGCTCTATTTTATAAATAGAAAGAATGTCTTAAATTATTTTATAAATTACCAACAACATTTTCAATAAATATTAGGTCAACTTATGTCTTAATCAATTCTTATCACAAACATGTTTAATATATTTTCAGTTCTGGCTTATTTTAACCGGAACAAAAAAGTATTCGGGGCAAGAAATTTAGCATGCAAGAAGAACACACAGTTATGTATTCGAAATCCAAATTTATCTGTTTACAAACCAAATATCTGGCACATGTTTAGATTTTTTCTTTTTTTATGTAATGCAAAGAGCCAATACGAATCGTTTATTTATGCAGACAAAAGGCTCTGGATAGCATAAAGGCAGGACCAACACCTCGGTGTGAATCCCCAAAGAGGAGTAATTGGATTGCGAGGAAAGGTTGAAAGCTCATTTATCCATTCAGTACAATACACCACAGTAGAGTCTTGCGATTGCGCTCGAATGCTCTTCCTTATTCAGAATTCTCTTTGTGGAATTGCCGCAGACGGTCTGGGAGAAAAATAGGTTAAATCATCAACGCTGCATTTTCTCAGGGGCGTACTTTGTGTAGGTATTTTATGTAGTGATTAGGACTGCAGAAAGAAAAAGTTGGACCAGATTATTGCAATATTTTTTTTTCACGTTTTGCCAATTTCAAATGAAGCTCTCGTGATGACATCTTATGGTTTTTATTTTTATAATGGATTTCTTCGTACATTTAATAGAAATCAAGGAAATAGACTAGAAACGTAGCAAATTGAAAATTAAATGCGTTTTTATTAATGTGCGCTAAGATGTTGTTATTTTGAGAAAATATCATCAACAAAATTGTGGGGATATAAAATGAAGAATGCTTGGACTCAGAATATTGACATTTAGTTTGCTTAAGGTATATTTAATTTTCCAAGATACATTTAATTTAATATTTTATCGTCTATTTTTATTTTAATATTTTAACAAAATATTGTTGTCTGCATTAATAATTTGTCGTTTGCTCTTATTTTTTAATATTTAATTTAATAAATGATCTTTAAGACACAATCTTCTGTTTTTCTTCTTTTTGTTGTTAGCATTGGCAACATTTCTGTCCTTTAGAATGTTTTGCATGTGATAATAAAAAATGCAATAGGTATTTGCAAAAGGTTGTCCCTTTTCTAAATAATAATTGCTTTTGTGAAACCTGGGGCTCGTAAGTACACTTACTTTACTCTAATTAATATTCACTTCAAATTATTCTTTCTTCGAGATCTGAACAGAAAAAAAAAACTTCGGTAGTAAAAATGAAATTAAGAAGGCAAATTTCAATTATTTTTAATGTTGGAATAAAAATTCTTGAAGTAAGTCTAAGTTCTATTTAGTAATTTATTCAAAAATCATTTTTGAGTTTCTTTAACTAAGTAAAATTTTGAGAAAATAAATCTGACTTCGACGGAAGAAAATGCTAATTAAATGAGTTCTTTTTAGTACATTTTTACATGAATTTGGAAATTGTGTACTAAAACGAGCTCTTTAAAGCACAGATTTTGAAGTTGCCATAAGAATAGGCCAGCTAAATGTTTTCTAGAATGCTCGAATAATATTTCAGTTATATATAGTGAACGATCGAAGAAAGTTCTTGTTCTCCATTTTGCAGAATGTTTTAAATTTTTCCAAATAATTTAGTGATTCAACTTTACTTATTTCATATAAAATATTTGAAAAAAAAATGAATTAAATTTCATTCGACTTTAGAATCGAAAAATTCGAAATTATTTCAACCTCAAACATAGGTGAAATCTACAAAACTCTAATTCATTCCAAAGTACTATGATAAATATTTTGCTCTGATTATATAAGGGAGGTTTAAAATCTAAATCACTAACGTAACACCCAACACTCTTTAAATAATAGATTTTTTTTAAAAAAATTTTTAATATCGTAGTACCTTAAGTAATACCATATACAGGAGAGCAAACATAAATTGTCCTGATTTCTTTTCCCTTTGCTCAGAAAAAAAGTCCCCTACAGGAAACTAAAACAATATTTGGTACCAAAAGTACAATGAATAATGGGTAATCTCAAAAAGAAACAGAACACAAACCGTTTGAGATTAGTAAAACAAACACTTTAAAATAAAAATAAAAGCATTTATACAAATGGATGCCACACTAGTAGTCTGGATTGATTGACTGCATTTTAATGTCTTGCTTAGAAGCAACGCGAGAGCTTTTGGCGACGGACCTCATAATTTAGAACTTCAGTCCAGTGACGAAGACGATACCTGAGCTTTCACCTTCCTCTCCATATTTTCACACCCTACCAATTGGAGGACTTTGACCCTCAACAGGTTTAACGTGCATCATCCCTGGCTATATGGGGTCTTTGGTGGCATCAAGATACGAACCCACGACTCGACGAAAACAGCCAGGCTCACCCATGACTAATAGGCCACCATTTCCTAGAAAGTTTCCAAAAATGATGGAATCTACACGAAATATCGGCAGGATATAAAGTTACGTACATTTCGTGGATTTTTGGTGTGACGTCACAACTGGCCTTAACTATTGCTATTGGCGACCGACAAGTGACGCCGACGATACCTGAGCTGTAACTCCCTCTCCATACTTCCACACCAAACTAATCGAGGGGGGGGGACTTGAGACTTTAATAGTTTTAACGCGCCTCAGCCCCATTGCACAGTGAAGCTTTATTAACATCAGGGCTCGAATCTACGACTTGACAGAAGCAACGTCGGCTACGAGTTCGAAACCATGACGACCCCTTAATTGACTGGAATACGCCCTTTAATAAAGTAACACGATCCCTATAAATAACAGTGAACACTTTTATCAACACAAGATTAATGAGATTTTCTTATAGTCAAGAGTACACATTCTCCATTGAACATCTCCTTCTGATATTAGGAATTCTCCTAAAGATTAAGGAGCGTCAAAATACTATTTCTCTTCCCTTACTCATATTAGCTCATTTGTTCGATGAATATCCTCATTTCTCAGAACTTAAATCAAAGAATCGTACTAGATTATTTATTCGGAAAATATCCTCACTTTCTACGATTGAAATCAGGAAATCATACAAGCTCATTTATTTGAGAACTATCCCCACTTTCCTGAAACTCATCTACAGCATGAATTCGATGTAAAGGAGTGTGTGTGAATGAGTCAAATCTTAGGGAACTTCTTATCAAATATTTCTCCGGGAGAGATGCAAGGTATCCATAAAGAGAAAGAAAGAGCAATCGCGTTCCATAGCAAAAGTGTGCAATGACCCTCTATGGTTCTTTCATTTGTAAATTCAGATTTCAGAGAGACAATCCCAAATTAAACCTCCTGTTCCATGATCGTGGGGACCACGTATTACTAAATTCTTCGGTTACACACATCACACTATAACATATACAGCTAAACTATATCCGGCTCCATGCTTATCGATCACTTTTATTACTAACAAATTATCTATTTACTGGAATTGATGATCTTTATACTAATCGTTCATGAGTAGGAGCAACCCATTTCCAGTTTCATAACTGAATCCTTAAAAATATGTTCACATTTAAAATTTAATACGCATTGTGTATCCAAGTCCTATTGAATATCCTAAAATTTTGTACATTTGATGATAAATAAAAATTATATTACTTTATTATTCATTATAACAAATGGGTGATCTACATTTCATTTCTTTGTTCCTCAAAATAAGAAATCATCTGTTAAATTAACTAGCGAAGCAAAATCAAATGAGAAAAGCAAAATACATTCCTGTGCAACAAGTCTGGATTTTATTTCTCTACTCGATCGATAAAATATTGATCAGGTTGCCAATCGTATCACTTTTAAGTAACTCTGTTGGACTAAACTGTTGTAAATTGAATAAGAAACATTATTTCAATTATAAGGAAGCAAATCTAAATCTTTTTCTCGAAAAGAAATTTTGACCAATCATTAGAATTAGAATGAATTCAAAATTAATATAAAACTCATAAGTTTCTTATTATTTCGATGTAAGGTGAGTTAATTCTAAACCTAATTCAATTACTATTGATAAAAAGATCTTAGATTTAAAAAGGCTTATTCATTTAAAATAGGAACAGATAAATCCTAAGCCCTGACTTAAAGAATATTTGAGAAATTAACAATAACAAGAATTTCAATTTATCATATATATTACATTTAAAACATAATATTATCGTAATTGTTTTTGAAAGGAATAAATTTAATTTTTCAATTAAGAAAGAAAAAGAGGCGATTATTTTAACATTTTCGTTATTGAAACTTTTTTTCCAGAAATTTTCAATATCGTGGCGAAACACTTAATGCTATTTTAAAAAATATTTTACACACTATCTCAAGAAATCAAATGATGCATTCAAGTATTGGTGAATGTGGTAAAACTGGTGCATTAACAAAACCTTCGATTAAATTTAACCTAATAAACGTTACACTAGTGAAATTTGTATCAAACTGATTTAATTTAAAATTCTTTATAAATATGCCATACAGTATGAAATTATTTTTCCTAGGAAATAATTTATAAAAATGATATCTTAAAAAATATTTTAAGCTAAAAGCAAAGGATTTTCATCAGCAAAGAATTGCTGAAAATAAAGTCTTTAGCTATCTGTAGAATCAGAAGATCCAAAAGTTTACACCATACATCTTTCATCCAATCAGGTTTTTCGAATTGTGAAATTTATCTTTCACAATAAATCACTATAAATTTATATAATATATTAAAATCCATCAAACTTATTGATTAATTTTTTTCTTCTGAGACACTTCGTAGATTTTAATCAAAAGGAAAGGGTTTTCAGATAATGCCAATGCTTCTTTTTTGTCATCTACTAGCATTCCATGACAGTATTTTTGTTCCTTTCAAATGTATGTCATTTTTATGAAAATGATTATTCATTCAGTTTTATATAATTCAAGTATTTTAAAACTGAATGTTTATTAACATCTCATTTAAGCAGAAATACGAGAGCTGTTGGCGAGGGACCTTATGATCTCACCAATAGCTCTCTCAATCTCGCCAGAATCTGGGTCAAGTGATGAGGACGATGCTCAGGTGTTATCCTTGTCAATCGATGAGATTCAAAATTATAAGGTCCGTCGCCAATATCCCTCGTGTTGCTTCCAGTGCGATGTTAATAAAACCAATTAATCTATTTAACTATCAATAGATCAGGACAGCTACGGAGCTGGCACCTTGCTCTCCAAACTTTCCCGCCACGCCATTGGGAGAACACAGAGCCTTGAGAGATTTAACATGCAACAGCACCAATACGAGATATGTCATCAGTAGCACCTGATTTAAACCCACAACTCGAAGATAACAAAGTGGATCGCAAGTTTATATTTCATGCTAAAACCTTTTCATTTATTTAATATAATGGAAACATTATTTCAGATTATTATAAAATAAGTCTTTCAAATGCAGATCTTTTTAACGTTTGCGAAATTTACGTGTTAATTGGAGATATTTATTTGGGATGTTTTTTTATAATTACGCTTTTAAAGAATTTTAGAAAAAGAATCATGAACAAAAGCTTATTAATATTTAATTTTAACAATTAATTAGGATATAAAACTTTTGAAATATGTTGTAAAATTTATGCATACTAAATAATTTGCATGAAGACATTTAAAAAAATTCTTGATACAAGCATATGTTAAGAAATGGTATATGCCATTCATTACTACTAAATGAAAATTTATTTGATATTATGTGTTGTGTCATAGGAATTGAAAAATACTAATTCTCAACAATGAAAGGCAATAATATAATGAAAAGAGAATACTTAAAAGTATCAAAAATGAATATCAATACTACAACTGTGAAAAACTGTTTTGAAATCTTTACCTAGCAGGAAATAAAACGATATTTTTCATGCATATTAAATTAGTAGAAATCTACATGACTTCAAAATAATACATACTTTAGAAATAGACAAAAATTATTTTTACGAAAACTACGCATAATTCGTACATCCTTGTTTTCAAAAGAAGTTAAAAATATGAGTACAGATTTCACATTTTATTAAATGATAATGTAATATCAACTAATTATAATAATTTCGTTAAAAAAATATGACTTAAAATAAAAACCATAGCTGTAAGAATAAATCAGTTTTGAAAAACTTATTAGCAGAAAAAAACAATGCAAATTGTTTCAATTGAAATGAAATTCCGTTTTATTTATTCTGGATCTATATACGGTATTTTTGTTTTTTAATCCATAAATTTATCGTATCATATCTGGGACAGAATACATACTTGTTTCAAAAAAACATTAATTTCATTACATTTTATCGAATTGAAAGTATTGTATCAAAATAAAAAAAAAAGAACATACAACATATTCCAAACAACTGCTTTGCCTTCTGAATTATTTTTATACCTTTAAATATATGTGCAGTTTATATGTATAATTTGTTGATAGTAGTAATTTTTAAAAAATTTTAGACGATTTTAAAATCATATATCATATATATGTGTTACATTGGTGTGTGTGATAAATAAATTAGAAAAACAAATTAGAAACTGTTTACTTTTTTAAGTAAAGCTGATTCTAGAAATACGAAGAATATATCGTTCTTTTGAATCAAGAACACCAAATTATTTCCACTGTGGAAAAATATACAAATTTCTTAATTCCTTTGAATAAACCGATTGGAGTATATGAAAGATACGTTTAGTCATTGTTTATATTTTTTTCCTGATAAACCTTAAGTCTTTTAATGAAGGTTAATTATAACACTTATTATTAAAAATGTAGATCTAAATACACTTAAAAATTAGGTATCTTTAGTTCTAAAGTCTGGCTGCAATAGAAAAGCCTTATAAATCCTGTAATAGTTTATCATGAGTATTTTCATTCATCTAACCTCTTAGGATAAACTCAAATGATGTTATTGGATTTGAAGACCTCTTTTTGAGAATAAACAGTGACATATGTAAATTAGAAATATTACAGTGAATAAGACTGATGTCATAGTATTTATAAGCAGTGAAGAGTTTAATGAAGGAGTTAATAGTAAGAACGTGTGGCGACTTGTAATCATTCACCTTTCAAGCTTGCTGTCACTCTACGATTATGAGAATAGGCTGGCTATTTTGACAAAGCAAGCCAGATGAAGTTCATTGAAGCCAAAATGAACTCGAATCCTTCTGCTATCGCAATTTAAGGCACTGGAAAGCTGGCTCTGAGAAAGGAATCGCAAAGCAAGTTTCGTTTCGAAACTTTTTCCTTCTTTGTTATTTTGTTAGTTAGTCAGGTTACCACCTTATGTATTTGTTTTTCTCCATTTAAACTTTTAATAATAGTTTTGACCCTAATATTTGTGTTAAGCAATCAGTAGGAAATAAATACTGAACCGAATCTAGTTCGTCAATTGTAGGTTAATGTTGTTTTTACGTTATAACTTTCATGCAAGAGGGTATTTAAAAGCATTGCTTTTATGAAACTTAAAAGCTTTTTTCAAAAATTTGTAAATAATGGTGTTCAGATTATTGGTCGTCTCTCTTGAGCATATCTGTAATTTGCAAATAATCTTGTTGCATCGTTTTTACAATCCATAATTTTTTTTTTAACTCACTGTAAACAAACCTACATTTGACTCATTTTGAAAAAGTGTGAAGCTGATATGTTTAACGTAGCATTTTATACAACAAAGAAAAGAATTTCCAATTCATATTTTCACATTAACTCATACAACGATCGTATTTTCCTCTTTAATTTATTTACGTTTGATAAAAAAAAAAAAAACCTTTACCTTAAATTTCTTTTGAAAACTTTCAGTGGAATCATGTATATTTAAGGAAATGAATATTCTATTAGAATCTCAAAATTTGAAAAACACAAATATGTTCTCGTATAGCTTCGTACACGAATATCATAAAGTTTTGACATTTATATCGTTTTTCATTAATTACTAAGCGCACAAAAATGTTATTTCCTAACTTATTTTTGTTTTAAAGTCTTAGAAGAGCGAATAAAACAATTTAATAACAGCACTTTCTTACAATATTACCGATATTTCCAGGAAATTAAAGATTTCTTTCATAAACTGCGTAACTAATTATTACTTGTTTACATTTTTTGCTCCCTATTTTACTTTTCAAGCATTAAGATAATTGAATGTATAAGAAGATAGGTTGCGTTTGCTGTTTTGTTTTAACTTTCGAAAGTGTGCACGACTCACTTTTATTTTAAGTTTCTTCATTTTGTAGACATCATTATAAAATGCTTCATAGATTCTTCTCCTGGAGAATCCATGTTCATTCCCAAGAGTTGTTTACACAAATATGCATAGAACTGAAGTAAACTGCATCTTTCATTTTAAAATATATTGGCTTTCATCGTTGGAGGAAATATTCAAGTTGTGAATTGGACTATTTACTTAAGAAAAAAAATTGGCAATAATGTCGTAGCTTTGCATGAATTTAATTTGAATTAGAATTATTCAGATTTAAGATAATATTTAGCTTCGTAAGTTGTTCAATTATAATTATTTTTGTTTCACCCCTCAAGCTTAAAATGCGCGAATTAACTTATTTTTTAAACACAATTCCGGGTTTTAGTTCTTCTAGTTTGATATAATAATGACTTTGAGGTAATTACCTTCTAAGAATTGTGGAGCTCTGAAATAAGATTAATCTTCATAAGTAACCATCCAGAAAAATCTGAGTTATTATATATCTGAAATAAATGCTTCAACTCTTCTATGAATCATTTTGATTTCACTCACAGGACATCCTCTCAAGCATTGCAAATCGTTATCATTTTAAGGGACCAAAGTACCCTTACAGTAGTCAAGACATCGAAAAACAGTAGGACGATTCGAAATATATATATATAAAGTTTCATAGCACTAACTGACTACATTATTTAACTAGTTATTTCAACCTTCTGTAATAGAGTGTCAAATCATTTCGTTGACCTTCAAAGCTTTAAGCAGCTTTTCATTTTTCAAGATGATCATGAATTAAAATGCTAAGATTTTTTTGTAATCATTATAAAGTTTTAAAATGTTTTCTGGTTTGTTTTGCGCAATGTGTTTTATTATTCAGTGCATGGAATAAAGAGTTTGATGAATAGTTATTTTTTTAGTAATCTGCAAGTTCAGATATAACATTTTTTTACTAATTTTCGTCGTGCCTGATAGAAAAATTGTAAAACTACAACTAACACAAGTACAACCAAGCCTTTCCACAAAATTGAAAGATATACTTCAAAGAAATTGAGATAAAAAAATTGTTTAAAAATGTTAAAAATTGCAGAAGTAGTAGGAATTTTAAAATATTGGAATACTTTGATAAAAAAAATTATACAATTGTTTGCTTAAAAATAAAGGGATTTTCTTATTTAATTAATTTTTATTGATTTTACTTATTTGATTAATTTTTATTTTATTCATTAAATTATTTAATTTTTACTTCGTTCATTAAATTATTTAATTTTTGGTTAATTAGTTAATTTATTTTTTAGTTAATTAATTTGATTTTTAGTAAATTTATTTATCATATTTTAATAAGTTTATTTATTTAATTGTTAATTAATTTAGTTATTTAGTTTTCAGTTAAAGTATTTATTATATTTTAATTATTTAATTTATGTAATTTTAATTAATTTATTTACTTAGTTTTCAATTAATTAAATAATTTTATATTTATTTTATTTATTTATTTTTTTAATTTTTATTTCATTTGTTTATTTAACTTTTATTTTGTTTATTTATTTAATTTATTTTATTTATATATTTGTAATGCATATTTTATGTGCATTCAAATAAATTTGTTACATTTTTTTCCTTACAAATATACAGTTTTGAAAAGTTACTCTTTATTAGGCTACTATTCTCCCTTAATTTACGATATCTTGTTTAAGTTTCTTGTTTATGAACGTATGATTCATCAACGGTTTTAATAGTACCAAGGAATATTCTCTCTATCATCAAGTAATATTATTTTCTCTCTTATTTAATTGTGTATAATATCCGGCTTTTAGTGTCCCAAATTATTTATGAATAAACAATTCTTAAAGAATTGTTTATTTTACTCTCGCGATTAAATGCAGTAACAAGTCAGTCTACGACGACAAGACCGTTCACTGTGAATTAACAGAGAGATTACGAGATTAATCAAACATTCAATCTCTAGTCTTTGCGCATTTAATCCAGAAATGAAGGAGCTTTCATGCCATAGAATATTGTATATGTCATTTGCTACCTGTTAGGTCAATCTGGATTGAATGATCGAGCAGTTGATTACGATGTTCTCCGAAGAGGAATGTAATAATGCGTGATGATGGAAAAGCATATCTGCCTCTAACTACGGTTAGGAACGAAGCATTGTAAAATTATTCCTTGTTACTGATTATTACCAGTTTTTGATACGGATAAGTGTATGGATTTAAAGAAAGGAATTAACCTGAAATTGAAACAAGGAAATATCTTTCGATTCGTTTCAAATTTATTAAATACAGTCGAAAAATTCTTAGAAATTAAAATTATTTTCAGAATCATTTTAGTTTGTGTTTGATCATCGAAATAAGAATCAAGAAAAATCATTTGTTTGTAAATTATGATCGTTAATCCTTTACATAGCGGTTGTGGATCATTGTTTTTTATAGATATGGTCCATTTCACTTTATGAAAATAATTCTGGTGTCAGTTTTCAATGCTTAAGTGCTCCTTTTTTAGAACTCTTTTGCTTCTATTCAATATTCTTGGTCTTTATTATAGCTATTTTTCGAATTTTCTATGGAAGCAGACTTTTCTTAAAGTGGTGAAATAAATTTTATGTTATTCTTCCCCGGTGGCTTTCCGAAGGTCTAGTGTATACCAATGCCACTTTCCTAAACAGAAAGTACGTTTTAGCCAACCAAACTGAAAAAACTTCATTAAATAAACATCAAAAGATTTAATACGTATACTGTAAATTATACATGTGCATTCATTCCCTTTTCCAACTATTTTATAGTTATACTTTTATACACTGATATCTAAAAAAGCATAAATCATAAAATAGGAACAAAGGAGAGTAAATATTGGTGAATTTCTTCGAAATAACTGCCGAAGGTGAAACTTAGTCTATATACAAAATGTTTCAGTCGATATTTTCATATACGAAATAACTCCGCATGTCGGTACGCCGATAAATCCGATCACTCGACATAAGCAGTTTAAACAGATTTCGTGCAATTCGTGTTTAAAATTACAGTATTAACGATAATTACATAACGAATGATTGCACAAAGAGGACAACTGGACCTATTTGTGAAAGGAAGAATCGTTGGAATGCTAGAATCCAGACTATCAGAACCCTAAGTTATTCTAATTCTGAAAGTGCCTCCGTGTGTGGTCTGAAACTGTGATAGAGGTTTCAAAATGAACGCAATGTGTACTAACCGGTACCAGGTCGACTAACAGTTATTACCACAACTGGACCGATGTCTGCGCATCAATGAGCAAAATCAGAGCAAAACGTTTTGCCAAAGAATTAGTTCAGCGCTCACAGATACCGCAGGAGTATCCATTTTCAGTCAAACTATCTCCCTCATATCTACACATAAACACGCTTGTTTAAACTGAAGCGTGGAACATCATATTGGAGTTTGGGACAACGAATCAGTCTCATGTTCAATGACAAATTTCATTTTAACCTGAGCATTGTTACTCCTCGGCTAACGTTATGGAATTAAAGTGTTGGAATTCTTTTTTTACCAGGGAAACAACAAGGAAATATATCGTTTCCGTAAGGGGGGGGAACAAGCTCCATGCTGGATAAATACAAGTTACATCCGTATTTTTAACATGGAATCTGTGACTGCTAACAGATACAGAGATGAAGTTCTTGAGCATGTTCACTGACTTTGTGGTGCCTCCGATCCTGACTTCATATTTATGGATTATAACAGGCCTTGGCACCGTGAGAGTCTGATCAACAACTCCATTGAAAGAAACAAAACATCAAACGCATGCCATGGTCTTCTCTTTCACCTGATCTCAATCCTTTCGAGCTTGCGGGGTATATACTCGGGAAACAACTTGTAGTCCTTCCGCACTCACCCAATTCCGTTCTGGAACTGAAAAGAACTCTTCATGACTTTTGGAACACTTCGAGCCCACAAATCATCCTCAATGTCATAGCAAAGATAAGAAATCTTTGTTCAGCGTGTCTGGCTATCAGAGGTGACCACACACCATATTAAACTGCTGCATCACCTTTTTATTTCATTCGTTTCTTCTAAAGTGGGAACTCCTCTTCTGCCCAGCTTTCTTTCAAAATATTCTCTAACGTAATAAGAGATTATTATCATTGCTTCGCATTTTTTACATATTTTAAACCGTTTTGCAATCGCATATCAAGTGTCCCACTTTTCCGAACATAGAATTCCTTTATTATTTACATAATTACCGTTGACAGCGTTGAATAATTTGACAGAGTTTTTCCCACGTTAAACTGAAATTTCCTTATCAAACATTAGTTCAAAAATGTTATTTTCATACAATACTGAAAGCTTACTTCAGTGTTGTTTGAATGACGTTTCGGTTTTAACTTGTTATAATTAAAAATGTCCATCTCATGATGAATCTTTTAGACAACACTCTCCGGAATAATATTGTAATATTTACAATTATTTTCATCTACAGAAATTTCTCGTTTTCAGTTGCACACTCTTGACTCTTTAAACATAAAGTCATGCCATATGAAATATTACGAAAAACTTCCATTTATTTCCAGCTAGATGATTTTATTACATTTTGCTTTTCTTTCTTTAATATACTTCGACTAAAGTACGGGAATCTTAGACATAAACATTTTTAACTTTAAGTCTTCAGGAACAATTTGATTTACGAGCAAAATATGAAAAAGCCTTTCCAGGATCATTGCAAAGATTTTCGATAAAAGGGTTTTCATTTCAAAATTTTAAGATTGAAATTCTTGAGGAAGACTGGATTTCGAATGTTTTTATTTCTATACCTTTCAGACTTAATATTTTTAGATAAAATCCTAGACACACTGTTTTTTCCTATTCAATTACATATACTATATAACTATGTCACATCAAATATTTTACTATTATATGTAGATTCCTTACCAAGTGTAAATTTTAGCAGTCACATTTTTAAAAAGTATTTTATTTTGTCTTTTAATTTAAGAATATGGATTACAAAGGTTTATTATTGTAAATTTCAAACAAAAAAAAATCATATGAAGCGAAAATCTAATTTGAAAATCATTTCATAATGCGCTAACGACTTTTTGTTGTTAGTTTAATTTTGTGTATTACTTATTTTTATATATAATTGAATTTAAATTTAATTCAATTATTAGAAAATATGCTTCTTCTATTAAAACTCTTAACAAATGATAAATGTCTTAGAATATCTTTAATTAAGAATGTCATAACCTATAGAAATATATTTCTTTTTTCCTTGTCATACTTACTTAGTTTAAATAGTTTCTGAGGAATTCATGTTTTAAACTGGCATTATAAATTTACTTCAGGTTTGTATTTCAATCCAATATTAAAGCACAATTTTAAAATTTTCATATGATTGTTCATGAGATATTTTGTAGTGTTTGTTTATTAATATTATACTCGTATAGTATTTAATTATACTAACTTATTTGTCTTTTAACTAGTTTTATAAAATTCAATTTATTAAAAAATGTCTAGATCATTTTCCTCCATTGGATCCTTTTAGTCAGTGATCCCTCTCAGACAAAAAAGGAATTTGGAAATTTAAATCATTTTAAAATGCTTATACATATGCTTCTGAATTACATATCATACTACAATCTTTAAAATTTTCAATTTTTAAATGCACAAATAGAGTTTAATTAAAATAATTATAAATTAACTATACATTAATAAATAAAAATCAGATGAAAAAAACTCGAATTTCCTATTTGTTTTGAACAGATTTCTTATCCAATTCAGTTATCCCTTTGATGAGAAAAAGTTTATCTTGCTGATTCAAATATTTTGTAACGACAGGAAGCTTATTTCCTTTCAACTGTCCTTAAGAAGTTTAAAGAAGTTTCAGTGACTCTACTTGATTAAATTAACTCAACTTCTCTTTGTGATCCTACGGCTCACTTCAACAACAACGCCAGAAATTAAAACACCTTAACAAGTAGCCCGTGAGAGGCGTCTCTTTTAGCTTAGTTTGTAAAGGTGCAACAAAAAGCGGTCAGTTTTTCTTCTAACCCACTGCTCCAGGATTCGAAACGGTTCCCAACCAAGGTCAACCAACTGTTCTCATCTTCCATGGTCGAAAATCACTCAACGCTGAAATGGTGATAGAAGACTTGAACACTAGATGGCAGCAGAACCTGGAACTACTGGTTGCTTATGTCCCGACGCAAAACACTTGCCTCTGTCTGTCTAACCAAAACAACAACACATAAAAATCTGTACTAGTGATATTCAGGCTATTGCGCCATTGTCGAAGAGACCCCCACTCAACTAGTGACAACGGATGACACCAATTGGAAACTGTTCCACGCAAAACTCAATAAAACAGGGAGGTGATGTGTATCAATTGCAGTAATGGCTAGAACAGCAACCTTCTCTGTAAATTTTCCAGTTAGAATTATTCTCTTCGTATCCTCACGATGACACTGGAGGGCGAATATGCAGTGGCTCTATTCAACAGCAACGCCAAAAGTTAAAACGCCTTAACAACTAACCCGAGAAAGACGTCACTTTTAGCTCAGTTGGTAAAGGTGCAACAAAAAGCGACAGGTCAACCTTTCGTGGGACCTACTGGTACAAGGTGGGAAAATGGCGTTGGCCCTCCAAGGTTATCTCTCTCCCCCTCCCCGGGGTTGAAAACCACACAACACCGAAATGTAAAGCTTTGTTCAAATATAAACTGAAGTGTAGTAAGAAAAGGGAAAATGGAGAGACGAATAGATTGCAGATGATAAATTAAAGTTACAATGATAAGAAGAGCGAGTATAGTGTACTCGAAAGCCTTGCGGTGAGTACAGAGGATTTGATGAGATCAAGCATCAGCGCTATCGGAGCAATTGAAAGAGGTAATCAAATTGTAACACATGGATCAATAAGTTCCGAGACTAACCCAGAGATGGCGCTCGTAGTAAACCAGTTACCAGGTCTTTCTAGAGTACTAACCTTTGCTTGAAACGTGTCAAAATTTTAAGTCGATCGGACCAGAAACAGCTGAGTTATCGAGGTTGGAGTAAAGTCG
>BMAW01046047.1:0-47988 GCA_019974015.1 Nephila pilipes
GTCGTGCGGTTTTGTTTCCTGATGAATAGAAATGGGATGCGATAAAGCCATCGGATACCATCTGGCATCCAAATCCCGTTATAAACGATAAGAAGAAAAAAAAAAAAGTATTTTAATCGCTCGTGGCCCGGAGCGCGGATGGATACAGGGAAGCAAATTACCCGCAGTTTGTCATTGTATCTAATTTATGATCGAATGTTACGACTGTTTCGAATGCGAGTTAATTAATAGCTTCCGAATCGTTCAAGGGAATGCATTCATTTTTTCACTCCAGACTAGACGTCATCGTAAATAAGACAGAATGAATCATGAATTTCTTGGAATTTCAAAAATGCTTGCTCAGACAACTCGATAAATATTTATTCAGAATTTCTGTCACTCGTTTGTGTCAGAGAAGGCAACAGAGTTGGGTCAGAGTGGAGGTGTCAGATTTATTAGATTGATATGATATGCAACGCCTTAAGTTGGCGTTCTTTCCAAATGTATGTTAATTGCTAGTTTATAATTTGTTCAAGGGAATCCAATCACTCATTATGCGGCACGAGACGGCATTCATTTTCATCCCAAATTAACAGCGTGAGTAATATTTGCTTGGAATTTCAAAAATGTGTTTTTTCGAAGCTGCGCTATTGATATTAATTAAATCTTCACCACGAAAGGAAAACAAATTCGAAACGATCCGTGGGGGGTAAGAGAATTTATTAAATCGATATGATAACAGAAAAATGGTCAAATGCATCTCTGAGAATCACATATAAGAATTTTCTTTGAGTTAAACTCGGCTTCAATACCGTTTTAAAATGAAATAACTTTTTTACTTGTTCGTAATTATCATTTGTTCTTTTTATAACCAGAAAGTACACTTATTGGCAATAAATTTTTTATAGTTTTGAAAATTACATGCCTTTAATAACCACCTGATTTCTATAAGGATCAACCGTCTCCTGTTGCTTCGCTTATTTCTGCAATTTCTCCTCGTGTGTTGCCCTACCTTTCAAATTCCCTCCACAGAACGAAGTTCGGAGCCTTTTGATTTCAGAGCTGCGCGAAACTATCATTTTTTTCAAACATTTGTCTCAAGAATGAAATTATTCAGGGCAATAGCACCGTCTTGCTGCCTTCCTACCTCTCATGTACTATCAATTCCTAGACGCAATAAATTTCCTGGTATTTATTGATGCCTTCCGCCTAAGACGGTTTGAGCGTTTTCTATCTGTACATAAAATTCGATTATATTAACACGTTGTTCAGTCTTCCATATTTAATTTCCAAGGATTATGCTTTTATAATCTGAAAAAAACCCTGATGAATTGTACAAATTGATTCGAATTTTAAATGATCCAGAGATTTTTCGGCCCCCCGTACCTTGGTTATAATTTTCATACGATTAAACACAAACAAATGAGTAGCATAAAATACTTTATTTAAAAGATTCATCAAGAAGATGTTTACTAATTCAAGTGAACGTAAAATCACTGAAAAAAACATAGCATCTCCTATACGAAAACACGAATAGTTAGAAGATATTTGTTATACTTGTATATATTTTAGAAGACATATGCTGCGAGGGTCATTCAATAACTCTTTAGAAAATCCAAAAGATGGAACTCGTAACATCGAAAATGATTGATTTCCTGTGAGCATTTTCCACAAGCACACCGACGTATCCCAACTTTAATACGAAAAGAATAGTATATTTACAGAAATATCGTAATTCTTACTTAGCTTATTAACCTATACATAGCAAATACTCACAATTACAAACTGCCAAGAAATATAAATTATTTATATAATCAAGAAATTTATTACCCTTTCTTCTTAATATTTCAGACCTGATGAATTCTAATTTTTTAAACGGCGCTAATTTGCCCGAAATTGACATTTGTGATAGATTTAGGAGGAAATTGTAATAATAATTCAGAGTGTAAAAATTATTAAAAATTCTATGAAATTCACAAAAGATTTTTTTTCAATGAAAAAATAACCTCAAATCTAAAAATAATCAAAATTAAAGAGCTAAATTTCGGTATATTTTACTCTTAAAAATTGTTTTGTTTTTCAATAATTTTTTTTATGATTAGTTTCTTTCTTTTCCACGTTTTTTAAGTATGTTATATTTTTACAATAGTTATATGCATAATTATCATTGTTTTTCATTTTACTCAAACTCTAGATGGTAGATGGCGTTATCATCACATACCTAATCTTTTTGACTTTAAAGCGGAAATTCAGTCAATCATTTTTTTTCTTATAATATTCACACATGTTTTTGCATTCCTAGTAATTTTTTTTATTTATTTTATCTTATCTTTTTTAATTTTATTATGTAATAATTAGCCATCCAAAGAGTTATTGTTTTAGTTAACCCAAAAATGTCTAGCCTGACCACTTTTCAAAAATTTGTCTTGTTTTTCCGTATTTTTTTTATGTCTGCTTTCACCAGTTTCAACTTAATTTTCAAAAATAAGTCATAATAAATTTCTCCCGAATTTTTTTTTATTGAAGTGAAATAAAATATATGTAATATACATCTGATACCTGCTTTCACCACTAATGAACTCAATTTTCAAAAATATAGCGTAACAAAATTCTTCCAATTTTTTTATTAGATTGAAGTGAAACGAATATAAAAATTAAGTATTTTATTTACTTATAGGTTTATGTATTACCTTAAATCATATGTAAACTGGAATCAAGATATGACTGAAAATAAATAATATTATTCAGAATTTTAAGACAGCTGTGATGCAGCCATTTTTTTAGCCTCCTAAGGAGTTGTTTTAGGTGGATCACTTTTGGTGTACGAGGTCACTTTCCAATTTTGTATCGTTTGCTTTCATTTTAATTACATTTAGCTTTAATATATTCTATTTAATAAATTATCGCCTCCTTTAATTTTAATATCGGAAAAGTTTACTATATCGTTCATTTCTCGATAATTCATCGTTTACTTTAATACTCATATTTAACTGAGTAATTTAATAATAATTGTAAAAAAAGCTCACTTTGGGTAGCTAAATCTATTCTCTGCAAAACTTTGCACAGAACTTTTTTTTAAATTTTTTTTTGTTTTGTTTCCTGTCTTATGGTATAAATATTTTTTACATTTTTTAAGCATTGCTAGTTTAATTTCCTTTTGAATGACTTTTTCCGAATTAGTTTTTCTTTCTTGTCTATTCAATTGTATTTTTGGTTTTGAAACCATTTTTATATAAAATAATTGCTGAAAGGGTCAGTTTGATTCTGAAATAACCCTGCTTATAACTGCCTGCAGTCTGTTATATACAACATTAATTATATTTTATACCATTTTTTTCCCTCGAATTTTTAGAAGTTTCTATATTTCATTTTCGTTATCTCTTTTATTACCAAGTTTTGTTCATATCATATTACTTTTCATTTAATTTATTTGCCGTTAAAAATTTATCCATACTGTATAATGATCTTATAAAGTTATTCTATGTATTTTTATTCTTATTCGGTTGTCTTTATTTGCAATGATTTACATTTATTTTTTTGTAATTGGTAAGTTATTTCTATGTATACATACACTACATACACAACACACACACACACACACACTGTACACACACACAACACACAACACACACACATATATATATATATAACAAATTTAATGGATGAGTAAAGAGAACGTACTTCAACAGTCATGGTTGAAAAAGCAAGACAAATTGTCCGAAGTCGTCTATATAGTACTTTTGAATGAGAGGTAGGCAAAATATTTTACATAATGATGATCACATCGCAAGCTGCGTCCATTCGCATTAGAAAATCACATTTAAGGAGACCAGAGCCAAATTTTTGCCTTCATATCCAAAGTGAAAGAGAAAAAAGAATTTATCTTGCTTAGAATTTATATGGAGGGATTTCTTCAGATCTCGTGATATTGAATGAAGAGATTTTCAGGGAATTTTTAGTAGCAGACACACAGTCTAGTAGAGACTATCCTCACTTGTCTGTGTTCGTGGGAAAAGCTGATTTGGTAGATTTTACGCACGCTTGATTGCATAAATTAAAAGTTAATTTGGAACGGTATTAGGAAATAAGGATGAATTCTTTACCGTGATAGAAAAAATTAGGAAATTAAATTATTTTAAAGTGTGAAATCACTACACACACGATTGGAAGAAAAAGGTTTTCCATAGAGTTTCATAGAGCTTCGACACTGAGGGGCCTTTTCACTCACCTGAAGTTCTTTAACCTTGGATTATTCAAACAACTTCGCTCTTTCCATAACGGTTTCACCCAAAACAAAAGCTGTTATTCCAAGAGAATCTAAGATATTTAATTTCAAAATAAATAAACTCTTGAAGGAAATCCAGAAGAAAATAAATCTGCTTTATTTATCAAATGCAATCAGAGGTGTCAGCTTACTCAAAAACCGTTATGTATTTCTGAATGTTTCGAGATGCGATTGGAGCAGCGCTGCTATTGTAGGAAACACAAGAAGGCAGAGCCATAGCGATGAGCTCAGTCAACAATGCGAGTGAAGTGGAATTAGAGATGATCCCAGAAAATTTCCGAAGGTCGCGTTTGAAGGTTTCAAAACGAATGAGTGATCACTTCCACTATAAATACATTTTTAGAATATTTTTGTGGGAAAAGTACTGATTCGTTCCACTGAGTGAACGGGAGGGAAAATGGAGGTTTGTTACAATAATTCTTTATTCGTAAAAGCTCTTGTTTCTAATTACGTTCAAAATGTAATAACTTTTCATGTGTCCAATTTTTCGTGAAATATTCATTTGTATGAACATAATTTATTATTTTTTTCTTGTTTTTTGAAGTGTTTTTGAGTATTATTCTTATATTTGATGTTCAGGAATTTTTTTTTTTCATTTTGAAATAAAAAATTTAGTTTTAGCGACAAAGCAAAGACAATTCTTAAATTAAATTTAAGCAATTTTTTTCAAAAATTAAATCTCTTTTATCTTATGTAAAATATATCCATTATATATTAAATATTGCAATTGACATGATTCAACTTATCTCTCGTGCATCGATATAATTAAGATTCCAATAGTAAATTAAATTCAGCCAACCTTTCACTTTCATCCTGTAAACATTTAATACACACTATTTAAATTCAAATTATATGAAGTAAATTGAACCTACCTTTTATATTCAGCAAGTTAAGACTTACAAAATACTGTTTCACATGTTTCATATAATTTTATCTCATATTTCGTTAAGGGTTGTTTAATAATTATAAACCTCAATAGTTCTTATCCCATTACAGGCTGCTTCCAATATTTTTCCTCTCGCGCCAATAACACTCACATTCACTCCCATTTGTTTCATGAGACGTTTATAAAAATCCTTCAAATTCAATATCTTTTTCTCAAATCTCTTTGTTATAAAATTCTTCATTGAACATGAAAATAGTTTACATTTTTATTTGTTGAAATAAGAACTATAATTCATAGTCTGAAACACTATTAAGAAAAAAACAAAAAAAAAAAAAAAAAACTTACTTTCGTAAAAGTAAACTACGATATAAACAATTTGTATTAGCGCAACCATAATAATTTTCTTGTGAAGTATTTTTTATTTTAATTTTACTTTTTATATTTTGATTATTATAGAGGGAGCAATTTAGATATTACTTTCGATTAACCCATTGACTTACTAATATTTCCCTCCATAGTCGACCCTATATTTTCTATTATTTAGAAAATAAATTTTGAGAAAATTAGAAGAATCAGCTGAAATAGGATTAGAAGAGAAAAAAAAAAATCTGAAATCCTCATCAGAGAAGTATTTTTTACTGTTCTTCTTTTTTCACAACTGCGTAATTGAAGAAGTAACCATAAACAATTATTGTAGTTCGCGATCTATAGAGATAAATCGAATCGAATTATTCCACAGAGCAGTTTCTAAGCTTTCTGATAGTCTATAATATGTTGCCATCTATTGACGGTAAAAAGGAAACTCTAGGATTAACGAATCCAAATGTTTGATATAAAATTATTTTAAATATTCCAGAAACTGTGGAAATCAATATTTCTATGTATTTTCCTGTGGAATAGCGCCACATCACAGCCGTATCCAAATGGGGAGAAAGGCTTCAGCGATCAGTACAAAAGCGAAAATGTAAGTATTACGTTCCTGTAAAAAATATTTAATGTCGTTGAAAGATTTATATAATTTATTTCATTTATTATAAATAGAAGTAAAAAAATTAATCAAGCTTTTACTTAAACATGGACTAAAACGTGCTAAAATAATTTTTTAAATTATATAAACATGATACCGCGGTTATTACATAAGTGTCATAGCTAATATATATATAAATTCAACATAAGTATCAATGCCTCAAGCTTTTATAAGTTATATATTATTTTACATTTACAAAAAAATATTTTTATTCCTCTTGGATAACTTTTAACTAAAAGCTTGATTTAAAATGTTTTTTTAACATATATTTATTTAATTAATATTTAATCTAGAAATTTAAGGCTAAAACGGAATTACGTGAGATCTATATGTGTGTGCGCAAAATTTCAATTCAGTTGGAAGTTGATAATTTATTTTTAAAAATTTACAACTAAAAACATTTGCGGATTTTTACTTAACAAAAATTCAATACTATATTCATTCACTCCTCATCATTTTCTTTCAAATTTTTAATTAAAAACATCCCGAGGAAATTTTCTGTCCTATGTGAAAAGATGGGGATTAGAAGTTTTAGGAAAACAGGATTTTAAATTTTAAGTCGCAGATATCATTTTAGAAATGACAACCAATACAATGACTCAAAAAGTTATGAATATTTTTCCAAAACATATGTTATATCAAGTATAAATACCTATTAAAAATTCCACGAAGATCTAACAAAAGCCAGAGTTTAACTTTTTTATCCTTTCGAAATTCAAAAGTAATCTTAGGGTGGGGGAAATATTACTTACATCGTAAAAAAGAGAACGAATAGTTTGATTAACGGTTACATTTATATAACGCACCGTTATTACTTCCATCTAATTCCATTATAAATTTATATATAGTATTCACTACATAATAATATAAAGAATAGTAACTCACGCTGTGATGAAAACTAAGTAATTTATTAGTGATTAGTAATTCTATGATTAATGATCCGTTAATATCTAATATACAAAATTCGTAGATACACCCAATTTGTGTCAATACTTAACGTTTAATATAATAACTTATTACTTAGCTGATCGGAACCAGTCAGGTTGGAGTCCTTAGAAGAATTATTGATGAGGGTCCAACTCACTCACCTAAGTAGATCTTCCCTAAATGTAATCCTATAACTTTTCAAGCTTAGCAAGACGATCACTATTCTTTCGTTTATAGTTTCAACTCTACTCTCTTCCCCTAACTAATCTCCTTCTAAACTACCGATTCTCGTACTTAACGCTTCAATGCTTGTGTATGCATTTACTCAATTTGATTAAAAAAATTCTAATCTAATCTACACAAGTTACATTTCATCTATTGGGAGAGATATTCAATTCAAACAATACCACATTAAAGTACCAAAGAGTTAGTTTAAAGAAAAAAGCGGTATAACCCATGTCATAGTTAGTATGTTAACACCTAACTCTTTTTGAACATCAATATATTAGTCACCATAACTAATGCATCGGAATTAAAAGATACCTTTATTATAACACGATCTCTTTACAGACGCTTGGTCAGTACGCCTTTGGTTACAACGAGGACCATACTTCTGGTGGCTCTTTCCGCCGCGAGACAGGCGACCAGTTCGGCAACAAAATCGGCTCCTATGGCCTAAGAGTAGGCGATGGCCGCATGAGGATCGTTAATTATGTCGCTGACCACAACGGATATCGAGCAGATGTGGTCAGCAATGAACCGGGACTCTCATCTCAGGAATACAGCGGATTCTTCGGGATCAACAAGAAAAGCTTATTGGGGGTTACTATTCCAGGACTCAGATATTCCGCAGAAGCCCCCTACCTGACCTTCGACGACGGTCATCGACAACCCCCAGCAGAAATGATGCAGACCGAACCGGTCACCATGATGAGTCCGGGTGTCCAGCACTCTGCAATAGCCTTAGAAGTTGGTCACCAACAGGTACCGTCAGGAATGGAACACGTTGGAAGGGTCAATTCGTATGAAGATTCTGTTCAGCAAAAAATGGTTGCGGATGACGAAAAACTCTACGACCAGGCCAATACTATTTCCGATGCACCCATTAAAGATGGCAGCCGATATTCGAGTGATGTGGATTTTGAAACTTCTGCAACAGAAACTAAGATGGATCAAATAAGTGAGACCAGTTCTGTCCCAAGTGATTCTGATCATGTTAGTGAGTCTCGTGCCATAGAAACTGTGATTAAGGTTGCGAGTAACGACACTATCAGTAATGCTAAGGATGGATCAAGCAAAAATTCTGCGTGATATAACGATAAAATTTATTTGTGTGGGATACTAAAATTGTTCTTTCAAAAACTGTTGCCAAAGAAATTTATGAAAATTTAGAATGATAGCTTGTCATTTTTAAATAAAAAAATGTAAAAAAAATATACAAGATATGTTTTTCACTTTGAAAATGCTTTTGTGTAATATAGTGCTCGCTCTATAATCCAGCTCCATCATTAACCAGCGCTTATGCGAAAACAAATTACTGCACAGAATATTATTTTATGCCTTTTACTTCAATGGAGTAACATAAACTATCAATACAAAACAATATATTTTTGTAGTTTTAGTTATTTCGTGTGTTTGACTCTTTATTTGTGTGTATTGTAATACATTTTATATAATAATGTATAGCTTTTCTTTTTTAAAATGCGTTATGTTTCATGATTTTCCGGAAATCCGGTTTGATCTGGTCTGATATTGCCGGGTTACCGAGAAAGTTCTGTAATTAGAATTTGTACTGCTTCTGTATTGCTTTTAGGAAAAAATCTCACGAATATAAATGTCTAGTTAATACATGTAATTAAATTATTGCAAGATTCTGAGGAAGATAAAAATAGAGTGAAAAGTATTTTGCACCTGTGCGAGCAAGACTGTTTCTATGTAATGTCATTGAACCTGATCGAAGCTTAGGACACATTTCCAAAGGAAAAATTCTCCTATCTGTTTGAAAATGTGGGGTGTTGTAACATTTGCATCCATTTATGACGCTGTACTTTTAAAATTTAGGAACATTCCGAAAACGCGCCATTTTTCACTTGAACACATAACATCAAAACTAATTAAGCATTACCATATAAAACATGGAATACATTTTACACCAAAAAAAGGGATTGATTTGGATAGAAATGAGTAACATTATAATATGCATTTCTCTCTAAAAGGTAGCTAAATCTGAATATAAAATTAATATTCGAGAGTTTTGTTATCGGAAAAAGTGTTCCAAACTTGTGTCCTATTCTTTAGCATTGCGCGAACACAGTCTTAAAAGTTAACATTTGCGAGTTGTTTTAACTTAACTAAAATCTCAACTTCGGAGGAATTAAGCTTTATAAATCGAAAGATACAGCTAACAACAGAAAAAGCGTGCGTTAATGTGACAGTAGACATTCTGCTCATTATAAATCTGGTCGAAACTGGAATTTTAATCATTCATAATATTTTAAATTTCTGACTCCTGATATAAAATTACAAAACTGTCTTGGAGATATTATTTAAATGTTACAAAACTGTTTTGTAAAATTATTGATTGGTATTGCAAAACTAGTAAATTATTATTGGTGTTGCAAAACTTTTGAATAATTATTGATATTTATAAAAGTTTCCTTCTTGTAAGTGAATTCAATATTATACATTTTTCAAAGAGATTAAAAAGAGAAAAATTTGTCAGTATTGCCGCAGGTAGTTATTATTTGAAAATTATAAAAATAAAAATTGTAACAGAAAACTGTGTCAATCGATCTGTCCTTCATTCGCAGACAATTGTTAGTTGAAGTAAATAGATTTTTTTTTATTTCTGTAAGTTTTCTGTGATGTTTTGCACTTCTCTTTCAAAACAAAATATAATTTAATGCTGATAATAACTGTGCATACACACAATTTTACTGATTTAAAATTAGTTATTCGTTTGTTAACTAGTAAACTAACTTTCGCCTGTACCTTTAAAATACTTATCTGAAGCTTACAAAGATGAGTTTAAATAGTTAAGAATATTCATTAATTTAAAGTAACAACCGAAGAAATTTGCAACAAGAGGTAAATAATTTAGAAACATAGTTATAAGAACAAACACATCTAAATTCAACAAAACAACTACATTTTCTGCAAGTGTATAATTCGGAACAAGCCCCATTTTCTCTCCAATTTTCATAATTTTTCCACGAGATGACAAGAACTGTCATTAATAAAAATGCACATTAAAGATTTAAATGGTCCACATTTCGTGGCCAACAACTGCAAAAGTAACTAGCAAGCAGTTCGAATCTGTTTAGAAATTTCACTCAGTTCTCATAAATTTTAATACATTTAAATAATATCAAAATTGGAGAAGAAAGAATAAAATTTATTGCACTGTTGAAAATAGAAAAATAAAACTGGTGCATTCAGCTTTGGCAGAAGAAACATATTCCTCGCTCCACTTGAAAATAAAATTATTGTAGCAAATTTATCATTAATAGTCTTATGACAAGAAAATCTGCTCTTTCGATAAAATAAATTCCATAAGTTCACACTCATAGCTAAATACAATTTCAGTGTTTGTATTCTTTAGCGATTCAGAAAAGATTCATCAATATATTTTTCATCATAATAGAACACAGTGTACACAGAAAAACATTTAATCCTTTACTATTAAAATGGCTCAATTCTAATTTTTCCAGTATGGGTTACAAAAATAGTACGAGAAAAGGAATGTATCAATAAAAGTTTCGTGCTGCCATCTATTGAAAATTTATCGAACTGAATTGTTCATTTGATGTCCAAACAGTATATTTTTGCAGAATTCTAACTTTATGAATGCTTCCTATTTTTATTTATTTTAAATTTTTAGAAAAGTTTGAATGAAAGAAGACGTCTTCTATTGGTGCTCTTTTATAAAAGATTCTTACCTAGAAAAATAACCCAAAATTTTATTTCTATAATACTGAATACACGCTGTGTTTAGGGCTGATAAAAAAATATTTCGTTATGATACAGATTATTTATTCGGTATCACTGAATACACACTGAAAATTTCCTCCTATTTTGCACAAATAATTAGAAAATGTTTTAATACGTGAGAAGGTTGATGTTTCGTAAGCAATTCTTAATTGTTCATTCAGAAAAGAAAAAAAATATTCACGAAAAAATTAAAGATTATTAAAATTAAATATTAAATATATCAGGGTTTCTTCTGTCCCCAAATCTTCTTTAAGTAAATTTTGAGAATAAAATTCTTAAGATATGTTAATAACTCTAATAAGCAAAATTTTACTTCCTCCCCTCCCCTGAAATTCGAAGTTGATATTTCAATTCACTTTAGAACATCAAATGATGATAGAAATTTATAACTAATTCTCATTTTTCGTTAAATAAAGAATATGTATTTATAGATTAGAACAGTGCTTGTTTAGCTAATTACAAGTAAAATGTTAAATTTACTTGTGATGAACTTCCGCACATTTTATACAGCTGCGCATAATCTTTAAGTGAATTAATTTTAAATTCATCAGAACCAATTTTTATGTTTATATCGTGGTTCTGTAACTTCTCTCTCGATGAACCAACAGCGGTCAGAAAGCATTGCTGCTGTCCATTGCGATCGTTAACGAGACTATAGTGCATATCTGGGGGTGAAATCATCGATAATAGCTCCCATATTATCTGGAAAAAAAAGTTCATCTGAGAGTGTAAGAAATAAAGTTTTAGTGACATTTGACATTCTGTGTTTCAAAATTTTCATCATATTTTGAGCTATACTCCTGTAGTTTGTAGCTTTGTTATTCCCTAAAAATATTCCGTAACTTCTTTCAATGACAGTCTTTTTTTTTTATCTTTATAAGAAAGGCTTCCAAGTGCCGAATAACTTTCTTGTATTTTTGCATCCGATGTTGTTGGGAGCATAACTTAAATGCCTTACCGTCTTCATCGAGAGCTTTACTCCAGTTTTTAGCAATCCCAGCTTCGGTGGAATGATGGGAGTATTATGCCCATTGTGTGTGGTACAGCTAGAGGTCGTTTGCCTTAATTTTTTTACTGGCTTCTGTAAACATTCGAGAAGTCTTCTTTTACACGTGATACTGTTTATCTTTTGCTCGACTGTCTTATTTCCATGTAAAGCAGGAATATTTTGTATCAGCTTGTTGGAAGAATAGAAATGACTTTCAAGTCAGCACAAATGTTCCACTTAAAATCATCATTCCTCATCACAAGTATTAGCTTCTTCAAGATTTTGTTGCGGATCCGAGAAGGTGCTTTTCCTGAAACGGTTCTCTTATAAAGGAAAAGAGACAATTACAGAGATTTTATCAGTCAACCAAGGGAAGTTTAAGCAATGATCTTTTAAATTTGGCGACCATTTTAGAGGACACTTGGCGACTTTGACAACGAAACGATGTTTTTAGAAAATACTGGAATCTGCGAAATCTCGAGTGGAAAGAAAGGTATGAATTGCGTCACACCATGCCAGAGAGCCCAGAAATAACGAAGTGAAGCGAAGCAGTGAATATCGATCAGGATATCGACTGGAGATGGCTGAGTGAATCTACCGGGAACTGTGAGAGTTTGCCTAGGAGGTGCAGAGTGTTACTGCTGAGATTTGACCGTAGTGTGAACTTGTAAGCTGGTGAGTTGAAAGTTACTGATAATACTAGGGCTGTCATTACACGCGTTGTTTGTGTTCCTGTATATGTGTCGCTAATATGTTCAAGTACCATGTTTTCTGTTTGTGCTATTACTGTCCAAACTCTGATATCTGTGTGTTGTCCTGAATATATGTGAATAAAGTGTCCTTTGCCGTTGTCATCCGGTTGGGCTTGATTTTCCCTCACATGCATCCACGAAATTAAGAAATTTTTTCAACAATATCATAGCTTCCTTTCCCCGCTATAGCATATCCTACAGGAATGGAGCTATTTCCATTGTGAAGGAGTACGTCTTTTAAGCTGACCTTAGAAGTTTGAACAAAAAGTCTCCATTCCTCAGGCTTATGACGTTTATCTTAAGATGCCATAAGGTTTGGAATGTGGATGCAAAAGCATATTTCACCATTTTTTCATAAAAACTGACGTTGTTTTTATTCTTTCCACAGTTTACGGAAATGCGCACATTATTCGCCCACACATAAATTTCCTGAAACCTTGATCCTAGCAATTTGATCCTCTTTATTCCAAATGAGGTCATTCCACTTTGCGTTATCATGTGAGATTCAGGATGATTTTCTGATAGCATTTAATCCGTGTCTGTTTCACTTTCAAGAATACAACATATCACGCATTCTTCCCCAAGTAAAGGGCAATTAGGAGGTGGTTGTGGCACTGGAATCACGTCTTTGAGGTACTGGACTTATTGCAAAATAGATGTGGGGTTACCAGAGATGCTTCTGATTCTTAAAATAAATTCCTTTAGCTGTTGGAGTCATACAAAGATGGCAATCGTCAAAATGTTCTCTAGACACCCTTCACACTATTGGTACAGAGAAAGCATTGAAGTTCCCTTTCCTTAGATCCAGTCTCGAAGTCGGGTAGAACAGTGTAAACAACAAAAGCGTGGTTCCCGTGGTCACCAATTTGACATCCCAAATAATGTTTATAGACAATTTTAATTAAAGATGTCGCTCTTCTTATGCGAATAGTGCTCACGGATTCGCCTCAAATATAGTAAAAACTATCATTAGAATTAATACATTTACTATAAATTTTAAATGCGTCTGTTTATCGGCTTATTAAACAGTACATTGATCAAAAATTCATTCCAAATGTATGATAAAATTTTCATCACGTTATGTCTGACGAAACCTATCTTAGTGGCGTCTATATTACATCACCTATTTCGAAGGTAATTTGTATGTCATAACAAAGCACTTTAAATGGCAATAATCTACTGTCAGATGATATATTTAAACACAAATATTTCAGAAATGAAAACGAACCGTAATTTCTTATGAATACACATTTTTAAATTCACATAGAAATAGATACTTAAATTTGTTAAAATTTCCCAGGAAAAAAATATTTTTTTAACAGTGTAATTAATAATTGCTTTTCGAGTCATTCTGAGTATACGATATTATATGGGAGAGCAAAGTATGTAATTTTTTCGTAAATTTTGATTTTTTTAAATCAGACTTGTGTTCGTTAAAAGGAATCGAAACATACTACTTTCCTCACTTAAAGCTTAAATCATATCTACACAAATTCAAAATTAGTATATTTTAAAAGAATCGAAGAGAGCAGAGTGCTCCCAAAGTATTTTTTTAAGAGTTAAAAATAATAGGACAAAGAGAGAAAGAGAGAGAGAGAGAGAGAGAGAGAGAGAAGAGATAGAAGAATTTTTAAAGCTCCTCTTATCTTTTATAAATGTAAAGTAAAGTCATTATCGTCATCGTCAGCTAAAGGATTTTTTTTTCTGGAACTGATAGTCGAAAAAAGAACATTTTAAGTTCTTTCCTCTAGCATCATACAAAATGAGGGCATTTCTGATAATTTTATAGTGGTGATTATATATATATACTCTAAAAAAGATGGCAGTACATTGACACTTGGCTTTTAATCGATATGCTGATAAATCTCGAGATAAAATAATATCTTTTTATTAGAGTGACATTTTTATTACTTTTTTCATTTTTTATATCTTTGAGTGGTTCGAAAAAAATAGATTTGTATGAGGTTTGGCTATAAAGCTGACGTTGCTTCAGAAGACGTACGCATGCGCTAAACTCCAGCGACCAACTGCTTTTTAGCTAGAAAGATTCTCTTTTGGAGGCAGTGCCTCTCGTTTCTGCAAGCAAATCCGTATACCCGTAACCATCGCTTGCATTAGATTTATTTTTTGTTTTGCCGGAAAAAGGATAGGGGATCAACGAATTGTGGTGAAGTTTCACATGAAACATGAAAATATTGCTACTGGAACTTATAATTTATTGAAAGAAGTGCATGCCAATGAATGTTTATCACATACACGTGTTTTTGAGTGTTTTTAGTGTTTCGAAGATGACCTAGAAGACGCTGAATAGGTTTCAAGCCCGGTTCACCCTTCCACGTCAAAAACGGAAGACAATATCAAAACAATCTGTAATCTGGTTCGATCTGATCGTAAATTAAGTATTCGTGTGATTGCGGAGACTGTAGGAATCGAAAAAGAATCCGTAAGGAAAATTTTTCCACCAAGAAAATGCACCGGTTCATTCCACATTGTCTGTCAAGAGGTTTCTAGCCAGTACAGCATCCCAATGTTAGACCATCCGCCTTATTCGCCGGATCTTGAGTCATGTGAGTTGGACGTGTTTCCTAAGGATAAATATACATTAAAAGGAACAATATTTGAGTTCGATGAAGATGTGAAAGAGAAAGCGGCAAGAAGAAGACTTCCAGCAATGTTTCGAACAATCGAAGATTCGCACGTAGCGCTGTAGGGATAGAGGAGGGGTATGTAATGAAGGCGATAATTAATAAATATGTAAGATATCAAAATAAAATGTTTTAAAGCGCCTGTCTCTTTATTCAATAGTCCCATCTCGGAGAGAAAACATTTGTGAATTTGATACATAAATGGATTTTTAAAGAAACAGGCGTGCAAAGCCTTAAATATCTATCACATTGTTTTAAAATACGCGTCATTAATCTTTGATTTAAATATGCATATTTATGAAAAGCTTTTCATAGGACACTGTACTCTGCAAGCAACGTTTTATAATTAGGTATTCATGAGAAAAAGTTTCATCAACCCCAACTAAAAACACATAAGATATGCATTTCAGGGGGAAAAAATTTCAATCTTCACTCAAATATTCACAGAAAAAGTTAATTTTTTTTTCAAAATGTTTCATCATTTTATAATACCTACTAATTCCACAAATTCTAATCTTTTAGAATAATTTTTTCCATTCTTTTTAGAAATGTATCTCACCATTCAGTATATGGGTTTAATTTTACTAGAGTTATTTTATTGCTTTGCTATTTTTTTTTCTAACAGACATCACGAAAAGCTTTAAAAACGCAGCTACATTTTATTCTGTGGGTATTTTTTTTAAAAACATAACTGTTTATGTAAATCCTATTTCATTTACAGAATTGTCGAGAAATTCATAATTTTTTTAAATTTTATATTGATTACTTTTAGGAATGATCCTACTCTATATTGAAGATATTTTTCCTATACCTAACTGACGCATTCATTTTGTTAATTTTATACGAGTGCTAATTTCTAAAATACTATTGTTGTGCTGTCTGGTATTTTATTTTCATGCTTTTTATACTTTATTATGTATTGTATACTATGGTTCATTTGCAAATAATCGTTATTTCGAGATTTTTTCTTAATTTGTAGAAACCAGTATATATATATATATGATGGTTGCGTAGCGTATCAATATTACGTTTAGGGATGATCATGGCAGAGCCTAAACATAGCGGACAGACAGAAGTTTAAGAATTAAAATTGGTATCACATTAAACGTTTAAAACTTTCAAACGAATTCATGTATGATGAAAAGAATTATTTCCTCAAGCAATATTTTAATATTCCTCTTCTCTGTTATGTTTCTTTTTCTTAATGAAATTGCCGAAAAGTATTCCCTAGATTCATGCACAAGTTCCTTGTTTTCCCCCAGTTACTTAAATAAGTGTTCTTATTTGTTATAGAGGGCATTCGTATATCGAAACGGAGAAAAATGTTTCTTCCGTTTTACTTATTTTTAAATGCTATGTGTTTGCAAATAATACAATAGGCATTGAATGATAAAACGAGCTTCGATGTTCGGATTAAAATGCGTGTGTAAAGAAAGTTTACTATTATTAAAAGTCTGACCAAAAGGGTCTTCCATTGTTTACATTGTGGAATGCATGCCCTCTAACAAAATCAGTAGGGGTGATTGACATTTTCTTTTTGAAAATTTAATAAAATAACAAGGTTTATTGTATTTCACGATATTTCCATCTTGAATAATCTCGCACGCAGCTGTAATTACATATCTCTAGTATAAAAATATATGTCTAGCTTTAATCTTATTGATGAGAACGCAATCGCTTGTCTATGGTGTTATCGACATCTGTCTGGTCTGTGTATGGGGTTTTATAAATCCATTGTTTTTAACAGATAATGAGCCGACCCTTCCCTCTTAAAAACCTTGAGCTCTCTGAAACTGTGTTATTAGACTTTGATAACATATAAGGTATAGGTCAGAAAATATGGTTTACAAAAATAGAAAATTAACTTGTTGAATCGAAAAGCATCTCTTGTCCGCACTGAATGCAAATTAAACATAAAAGTGCTTCAAATTTTGCATTTTTTTGAAATTTTGCTGTTAACAAACAGAGGGCGCTTTGCTGATTCTATTCATGCATTATTTATGCAAATATTATAAACAGAATGTTTGAAAGTTGAATTTTAAAATTTCTAAGGAATGCTTCTCGTTATAGAGAAAAAATATCTGTACTTGCAACTTTCTCAAAAAGGGGTTCTTAGGGTTATTATAGTACACTTTGCGCAAATTCCTGAGGCCAAACAGACCGCCATCTATTGGAGTTGATACTCGTTAAATCTGTTGAAACTCTAAATAACCTTGTTGGTGGGATGTGAAACACCGAAGAAAGGGTCAGTTCAAATGCCGTCCTCGTCATTTGACCGTGGTTTAGAATGACGAGGTCCGTTTCTATTAGCCATTTTCGTAATTATGTAATATGTTATATGTTCCAACATGTGTTTATAGCTTACCTTTTATTGGTGAAAGTTTTTCTTCGCCAATAAATGCTGATTTCGGGGATGAATGTCTCTGAGAGGCCGATTTGTAACTCTTTTGGCTCAGTTCGTGTTGCTTCTCTTGCGCATTCTGCCAATAGAACTCGTGTTGCTTCTGAGTGCGAAGTTAATAAACGGCAAATTGATCACAAAGCTGTAAACATATAAAGAGTTTATTTCCTGCACAATAAACACGATTATTTTTCTTATAAACAATCACAAATTATAGGAATAGTATACTATTGGTAAGAAATTTAATGTAAATTAGAAACCATAAAATGTTAAAATAGTTCACATTTCATTAAATTCTCCTTTTGAAATTATATTTGTGCTCAGTGTACACAATATTATGCCTGGAAGTTATCTGCACAGGCTTTTAAAGTTAAATATACAATGGAATTCATATCTGGTGTACATGACTTCAAATGTAAATGTAGCTATTGATTATGAATTGCTCACGCATAATCCTTTTTGTGCATAAATGGGATTTTCGTTACGTTAACAGACACATGAGATATACAGATATGTCAACGTTAAAATAAGACTTCCATCGCTTTCAATTATAAGAAAGTAAGGATTATTTAAATTCGGGGTGAAATGAGTCCACTTTTCGCTGTCGAAGACTTCTCAGTGATTTGAAGAGAACATGTTTCACGAAAATAAGAAAATGAACTTAAATCGTCGAGTTTTAATCTGAATCACTTGAGCAACAGAAGAGGTTGCAGGGAATCAAACTTATTCAGAACGAATTTAGAAATATAATATTCATTTATTGAACTTAATTATTCACAAATTTACCTCAGTGGGGAACTAATTTAAACCTCATCTTGAGATAAACGAAATAGCTTAATAATCCAACCATAACTCGCAATATTATGCAAGCTGTCATTGAATTGGTCGCTTTGAAAAGGTGTCAGCTCCATTTTTTTTTTCAGAATTTCACTTTTGAGTGGCATCCAAGTCCTTTAGCATCGACTCGTGTATTCCAAACGAAAGCGTAACATATTTTAATCGTTAAAACTCTTCTAAATTATGCTCTCAGTTCAATCGCTCTTCCGAATTATGCCCCTTTAATTTCAGTTGTAATTTTATGAGGAAAAACAAATAATTTTGATATATACTTAAGCGATAGTTAAGTCAATAAGTTAATTTTTTTAAAAGCGCCTTAATTCCGCATTTCATTCATTACTCATTCCTCATTCAACTTCAAAATTATGTTCATTCAAGAATTTTTTCATCTTCAAAATTATGATCATTCTTCACTCATTTCACTCTTTCCGCATTTTCATTCATAGCTCATTCAGTGTTCATATCCATATAAGACTGTGGTTCTCAACCGGTGATATACATAACCTCAAGGGTTGGGTAAAAATAGTTATGGCGTTCATATAGCTAAAAATAACGTAGTTTTGGAGTTTTAAAAAGAGTTTTAAAAAAGAAGAAGCTATTTTTATTCAGGTTGTTTGTCGTAACACTGTCGATTCCTGAAAAGGAGAAATTGCTGAAACTTGACATCCTGAAGAACCTCTTCAAGGCGTAATGGTGAACCTAAAAAACATTTAGAATCGCCGTGGTGAAAAATGCAGTTAACTTTTTAAAACCGCCATAATGGATTTGTACCAGTTTGCTAGCACTGCACGTGTTAAACAGGCTTTTTCTTCGAATACTTGCATAAAAAATTAATGCAGAAGCAAATGAAACGAATCTCCGGATTTGAGATTGTATTCATCCTCTTTGGAGCCTAATTTTTTAAAATTTTGTGATTCAATTCAGTCCCAAATATTTTATGCGGCTGCAGTAGCCCAGTGGTCATGGTCTGGGACTCGTGGTTTTCGTTGAATCGTGAGTTCCAGCCTTGATGTATAAGAAACGGATGAATGCAAAGCAACTCTACCAATTTATATAATTTTTTTCTATTTATAAAAGGGTTTTAAATATACATAACATGCTCTTTAACGTTTAAAGTTAAAACATGGTCTTTGTTTTTAATTTTAAAATGAAGGCTGATTTAAACTTGTAAAATAAGTTTATTTTTCTTTGTCGAAGATCTCTCTGTTTCATCTCAAGCTGGAAAAGTACGTACACGCTTCAACTCTACGTTTGCGAAATGTACCCGCGTGTAATGGGTTAAAAACGAAATTTAGCACAATTTATTGTGCAGTTACAGGTATGAGAACTCAGTCTTTGTTTGAAAATTGTTACTGTGTTTATTTAAATGAAAACTAACGTATGGAAAAACTACAACTTCACATGAGAAGTCCATTTGAGAATATTTTGAAAAAAAATGTAGCATCATGCAGAAGCGAAAATCCGTTTACTGATTATGGAAATTTTGTATTCACAATTTTTTTTTTTTAAATTGTTGAATTGTAAATCTGTTTCCTCTTCCTTATCTTTTGGGGGTTTTTTTATCTGTTTTCTCTTACTGAAATCTTAAGAAATCTTTATGTAGCTGTTTGAAACTAATATTACTGGTATTAATGTTGAAATGAGTATTTTTCATATATTTCGTGCGAATGGAAAAAAAAAAGGTGTCATATAAATGGGAAGAGAGAGACTCAAAAACGGCACATTAAGTAACGACAAATATAAGTCAAGAATAGAATTAAGTCAAGGTTTCTATTGACCACCTTTGATTGATTTGTAACTTAAACGAAATTGGATTAAATGAAAAAAAATTTCTTTGTTGGTATGAATGAAAATTTCTATATAAAATATATATATAGTTTTACAAGTTTTGATAATTTATGTAATAACATACGATTTATAAATAAATGAATTTTTCTAAGACTCTTTCTATAATTTTTTTTTTATCCAATATTAAGCAGTTGTACATAAGAAAACTAAACTCAAATATTTTAATTTTACAATTACTATAATTTAAACACCATTTCCGTTTGAATATTAGGAGGAAAAACAAATATATATAATTTTGATATATACTTATAAGGTAGTGAAGTAAATAAATTAAATTTTAAAAGCATTTTAATAGGATAGAATAACGAATTTTTGTTTTTATATTTTTAACCCTCTGCAAGCATTTATTATTTTTTTTTATTACAAATCGTTATTAGATACAGATCAAATGCTTTTAACTTAACACTTTAACACAGATAATGAATCATTAAGGCTTCCATCTGCCATTCATTTTGATTTCGAGAACGTATTGTTAATCCTAATGGAATTTCCACTTTCCTCCCGAGACCTAAATTATTTTATCTATTTAAATTCAATAAAATACCTTCGACGGAACAAAAAAATAACGAAAGTTTCTGTGGAATTCTAATTCTCTCTCTCAATTTTTCTTAAAAAAATATTTACGTCTATTTTAAAGATTTATTTGGGGGTTTTCTGGTATTTCAAAACATTCTAAAACAATTACAACATTTAAGGAGGGATGTGATTAAACTTTGCTCTTTTAAATGCACTTTATTGCATTTAAATGTATGAAATAGTCCAGATTTGAATAGTAAAGCAAAAATCAAAATGGTTGGTAGACGGGAGCCTTATGAGTTGTTTGAATTTTTGTTGTTATTAATTTTATTTCTCGGTATGACGTAATATTTCTCCGTACTTCTTAAATTCGTTCGTTTCAGTTTTTAAATCTGCCATTAATCCACAAACTTGTGAATTTTCGAATACATTTGATCGTGAAATATTTCTTTATCTGAAACAATTTTTACCGTGTTTCTTCAACAATATATAAATTCGAAACAACTTTAAATTCAGTGGGGATGATGATTTAGAAGCGTTCTAATACGCGCTATTGTTATCTATCGTATATTTAGCTCTCCAATAAATTTTTCTACGTTTATCGATTAGAGTTTAAAAAATCATATTGTTATGTATGGAGTAAAGAAAACGTTGAATAAAGTACTCGAGATTCTTCCGTTTAAAATCGTTTGACCCTTTGTCATTAATGTATTTTAAGGTATTGAGTAACCTTTTTTAAATTCATATCTCTGCAATGTTCCGCGCTTTCATATGCAGCGAAAAGACAACAATTGCCCACTTTGGATTCGTTATCATTCGGGTAAAGGTTTTCCAGTTATCGTAATTCACTTTTTCAACACCTCAGCAGGAAACAGATGCAGAAGAAGTTGCGGAAACTGCTTTCTTCTGGACATAAAAGGAAAAATCGAATACACAATAAGAATAGAACAGAAACATACTTTCACTCTTCCACGGAGGGTAAATATAGAACCTTTAACAATGATACTCTGCTTCCTGTACCATCTTCCGTATGCAGCAGGAACTTCTGTAATCATCGAACATCAGTCATTAGCTTCTACGGATCTTACCAATCGGTTTTACCATTTGTTTTTATGGCCGGTCATTATGGAATGTTTTTTTTTATATTTATTCTTCTTTTCCGACGTTTGATTTTTACCGAGCGAGAGAAATAATAAAAATAATAACACAAAATAAAAAAAGGAAGGCATTATGCAATGGCGGCCGGCCATAATGGACACGGGGGAGAAAAAGGGGTATTTAACAAAACAGGAGTGGGAAAGCTTGGCCCAGTGGTCACATTATTTCGATCTCTATCTGGCTGGGAATGGCGGGAAAAAAATGCCATCTTTTGTTTTGCAGAAGAAAGAGCGTAAGGATTAAGGGCTTTTGTTTGAGGGGCTGTTCCATTCGAGTGTGAAAATGGTTCAGCTGAGACTTAGCTTGATTGGGGAAGCTGCCATTGGTGCATTAGGGTTGCTGGCAATTAATGAACAATTCGCCGTGAGTAAACAACGCCAAAAAATCGCCAAGTGAGCGGTTGTTTTTAAAACTTTTTTATGGATGCTTTAACGATTTATTTATAGAGAGAAAAATGGCGTTATGGCAGAAACATAATAGCCGTTATCACAAAGTTACATTCAGTGAATGATATATGCACTCTGGCTCAGTAAAAAAGTACCAAAATTAATTGATATTCTTTTATTTATCAGAGTATAATTAAATGTAGGATACATATTAAAAGCAACAATAACTTTTATTCGATGATTTATTTCTCTGCATAAAGTCTTCATCTCTTTGGGTTAAAAATACGAAACAAAATGAATTGCATTCGTGAAGAAATGTTTTTTCCCCCACAAACGCAATTAATTCGTGAAAATAAAATTAATCTAGTGATAAATAAAGAATCAGAGAAAATGAAAGCAAGTAACAAATTGCCTTCTTTCTCCCAATTCAAGTCATTATATAAATTAAAAACCACTTCGACTTTGGTGTGAAAGAATGAAATGAATGAAAACTTTTCACATAAACTAATTAAAAATCTTTGATTTTGAATGCCAAAAGTGTATTTATATTGTAATCCTTTAAATTTTATTAAAATTTACTTTTAGCCACTTTATAAGAGATAAAAGTCAAGGTAGAAAGGTTATAGAAGAGTTGATCTTCCTTATAATTGAGCCTTTCTTAGAGTCCGCTGTAACCGAGCGGTCATGGTCACGAGCTTGCGGCCATGTTATCCTCGAGTCGTGATTTTGAGTCCTGATTCCCTTTAAAATCATCTGTGTAGTGAAACTGATGTACGTTATTACTGATGAGGCTTCAAACATTGGTGCTGTATGGAAGTTTGGAGAGACGGGTGCCAGTTCAGGTCTTCGTCACTTGACCATGGTTTAAAATTACGAGGTATGTCGCCAATAATCTTCGTATTGCTTCTAAGTGCGACTTTAATAATCAGTCAATCGATCATTCTAGCATTCTTGAAATTATTTAAAAAATTTCAATGTGGTCGAAAAATATTTTTTTTTATAAAAAAGACAAATATCGTTTATAATATAAATATTAGATGCTGTACATTAATAATTATATATATTAATATATGGAAAGAAACAAGCAAGTGAAAAAGAATCAACCTCATATTTCCAAGTAATGCTCTTCTTTTTAATTTTTGAAAATAATAAAATTACGCCGAAATAATAATAACAAATAAACATATAACAATTAAAAATAAATATCACGGCACAATTGATATAAATGTAATGGTAAACGAACATAAAAACATCTTAATAATACAGGCATAGATATATTCATAATCAAACAATCTACGATTATTAAAGATATTTTTCAGAAATGTAGAATTCTTCCAATACTCTCGAATAGAATTACGCGTGTAACGGATAAAAATTTAATATAATTTGGAATTTCGGATTCGATATTCGAGAAACGTTTCAAAAGATGAGAGCCCTTTTAGAGATTCCATACTGAAATATACGGATTGTAAAGAGTTCGAAAACAATTTGAATTGTTTATTGGTTGTATAAATACGAAAAACTAACAACAACAAAAAAGATTACATTATCGATATTAAAATTATGCTTTAGATTAAGTTATTGTCTTTAAATTTCACAGTCTTATATTTCTTGAATAGGAATTCATTGCTTAACTTTCATCTTTATTCGAAAGATAAGATTGCGTTACATTTCTAAATCAATTGAGTTGAGAAAGACCCAACCCACACTCAAAACACTCAGGCGTCTATTAATTCAAATAATAAAGAGTTCAAGCAGTTCGTCGTAATGAAAACAATAAAATAATCCAGAAATTACCATAGAAAGAATCGCGATTGAATACAATTGACAATCGAAGTGAAGATGAAACACGAAGGAGTAATTTCAGAAGATAAACTGATAAATGCCTATTATTCTAATTTATCCAATGTTGAATACGACTCGAAAACTGAATAATATGCACCGCAATTGTTCACAACCACTTAATGGAATATGAGCAAACGTAATGAATACTTTATTATTGAATTCTCTGCAAAGATTCTGTTTATCTTTGGTATTTGATTCAATAATTCACTTAATAACAAGGGAAAAAAATAATAATTCAATTAATAATATGTAAAAGAATGATAAATAAACAAAAATATTTAATTGAACAATAATTTAATAATAGTATGAGCAAGAGATTCTTTTATGACATTGACAACGGAATTACATGCATGAGTTAACATGCATAAATTATGAGAATTTTAACTTTTTCATCTGAATTTAAAAAAAAATAAATTAAAAAACATTTGGAAGAGCTACTAAAATTCCACTTTTGTATTATTCTTGATATTGTTTTGATTAAATTTTTTACCATGAGTGATACGATATGGTCGAATGTAGCTCTTCTTTTTTAGGTTTTATTTGGGAATATGTTTTACGTAAATGTTACTTTGATAAGCCTACAGAAATTTTACGATAATTTTCAGTTTGTATATATTTTATTGAACAAGACCCATTCCCAAAACAGCTTTTTAAATAGAAAAAATGTTTTGTATTGTTATTAATTAGTTGATTATAACACAAAGTCCGTTTATCATGTTGGAACTCTAAGAAAATTTATAAGAATTCAATATGAATGCGGAACATGTTACTTTAGCATTTAAAATTAAAACCCCATTTGAAATAAAAATATACCCGACGAACTAAGGAACAAATTCCATGAATAAAGAAAACGACTGATCCAGGCAGATATACATATAAAATATGGCTGTCATCTTTCTCAAAATAATTTGAAGTCAGAATAAGATATTTTCACTGGAATACTTTTGTGATTGAAAAGTCATATCAAAATGGTTCTCCTTTTTTAGCATAAGGAAAAAATTAAATCATGTCATTCCTTTTAGACAAATTTTGCGCAAGTGTCTTTCGCGCAAATCAAACATCCAAAAAGTTCAAAAGTATCTAGAACTTTCAATGAGCATAAGTAAAAAAAAACATATTTAAATCAAGCCTTTATTTAAACATGGACTAAAAGGTATAAAAATAAATTTTAAATGTAAAATGATACATAATTTATATAAGGCTCGAGGCACTTAACTAAGATACCTAAATGTAATGACCAATCAAATAAGTAACGAAGCTACTTACTTGTATTTTTGATCAAAAGAAGTATTATCGCCTCGAGTTTTTACAAGTTGTATATTATTTTAAATTAAAATTTTTAATTCCTTTTTGTATATCTTTAAGTAAAGCTAGATTTAATTTTTTTTACCTATATTTAATTATTTTTAATTTGGAAATTTCGGACTAAAAAGCAATTACTTGAGCTACATGTGTGTGCAAAATTTCAATTTAATTAGACATTGTTAAGCACGAGACACGGGCCTCCTAAATCCATCAGTTCTTGAGCATACCATAGTATTGTTTTCTCATAAGAGTTAAATGTGAATGAAAAATTTCAACTCTATTGGGGAAATGGGTTATAGTTCGAGCACAAAGTGAAAGAAATTTTGAGCCTCAGTCAAGTGACGATGACGACGCCTGAGCTGGCACCCTCCCTCTCCTAAGAATTGTGACAATAACAGTATAAATACACAGCCCTTGCACAGTTTAGTGACACAAGTACAGGAACAAAAACAGCCAAGTAATAACAGTCACAATTGTATCAACAAAGTTCAGCTCATCAGGCTCCTGCTATTCCCGGTAGATACACGCGTATTTTCCGAAAATTCATCCGATATGCTTCTCTTCCAAGTGCCGACATCTTCCAGTCGATTTACCAGTCGATATCCGTAACAGATACTCCAAAGAGGAGACTCTCTCACGGAATGACTGATACCTCGTCTCTCAAACTATCATGGTATTTATACTTCATTCGACCGAGCGTGATGTCAAGCTGAAAATTTACAAAAAGTTCTTTCCAATCGATATTTCGCCCAGGTTCCAGCACTTTCGGAAAATTTCTATTTTTCAACAAAGTTGTCAAGTTTCTCGCTAAATCGCCAAAATGGTCACCGAATCCGTTGCTGAGGCTATAGGGTTATAACTTAAACTTCACTTACTGAATGATGACATATCTGTAAATGTTTCTTTTCCTTTCCAAGAGAACCACTGCAGGGAAACGCCACCCCCTGTTTCTAACAATATTAATATATTATCATCAGAATTATACACACATGCAAAACTGTAGCTTGATCGGATGATAGAAAATGAATTAAAATTCGAGTACAAAATTTGAACTAGAAAGGCATATTTTTTATATAATTATAAATTAAGATAGCAAGTTATTTATATTAAAAAAAGCATTAAATTAAAGAAAATCCTTCATCCCTTTTAACGCGAATTACTTAACGGGAATTCATATCTCCTTGGTCCAGTGGAATAATGGTTCGGTGTTCATAAGAAACAAGAAATTAAAAATCGGAAATGAAATGGAGCAAATTTTCAGAGCTTCATAGATGGTTAAATGCTCATGCTATTAATTGTTCGATAGGGTGTAGAAAATATCCCAGTAATAAAACCCAAACTTTGAACACAATATTTGCGAACAGTTCATCTTTAATCATCAGAAAAATACACACTGAGCGTGATAAACACGAAATAATTATACATTAGATAGTCAAAGTCTTGAATTATTCTCAATATTTCTTTGACGTCTCGAAAACTGATTTAATAAATACAGCTGTACATCCCAATAAGGGACATTCACCAGACCAGACATAATTGTCTATTTTGTCTCTTAAATAGAGGTGTCTCTTAAGAGGTAAACACATAAGGATTCAAAGGGATCGGGACCAACGGAATAGTCCCTTAAATAGAGGTTCCTTTATTCGGAGATGGTATTCTTACTGTATTAAATTTATTTCTCTTTCATACAATTTAATAAGTGAGAGTTACCTTTCAGAAAATGCTTTCTTCAGAATTAGGTAGTGAATATTAATTAGATAATTTTTAATCAAATAGTTATATATTATTCAAGAAACTAATTGAGAAGTTCAATAATTTATTAACAAGTATTTTGTTATAAATCTGAGTTAGTATGAAAAAATGAATATGAATCTTATCCTGCTTTTAGAATCAAAACGACAAAATAATTAATAAAGTTGGAATATGCATGCAATTTTGAATTTGAATTACTAAATTTGTTTTCTAACAATTGTGTACACGGCATAAGTTTTATATCCTGATAATTCAATTATTTTGATTGATAATAATTGCAAAATTGCACCAACAGTCGCGCAAATGTTATCTAGGTTATTATCCTGATTCCTTTAACAAATAAATCAAGTTTATCAAATTTTACTCTTCGAAAAAACATGGCGAATATTTACCAGACCATAATAACCTATGATAAATTAGACGATTATGCATTCCGAACGCAATAAACCCAAAAAATAAACATAAAATTGAGGGATCCTGTAGCGGTTCATCAATAACGATCAGGGGTATCAAAAACATTTCTAGCCAAGGCCAATGTCAAACAAATAAAAGTCATGAGGGTCGCATGATATGTAGATAAGGCGTTAGTGTTTTCTTCCGTTACTGTACACTTCGTAGAATATTCACTGTTAATTGAGATTAGTATCAGAGTACTCACGTTGTTCATAGCTGATTCAGGAGATTTAACTTCGGTATATATTAATATTATTCTTATGTATCGAGCAGATTATTTTATCTTATATGTAAACAGCAAAAATACAATACACTTACCTTGGAAATATCTTTGTTCGTCAACAGTTTTTAGTTTTGTTTTACCACTCTTTGATTAAATCTATAGGCTTCTACGCCGGCTGGCAGCCTACCGCCCGTTTCAAGTCCATTATTACGTTGCCGGCTGTGAGACGGACAGATCAGCTTTTTAATGCTTCCTTCTCTCAGTCAGTAGATGAAGGCATGTTATAAATTATTGAAAAGCTAAGAAATCAACCCATTGAGAGGTGCTTAACATATTCGATTTACCTCAATAGATCGCGAGTTACCAGCAATTGTTTTTAGTCATTTCTTCAACTATATAGAAGTAAAAATCTCGTACAGTAAGAAATATTTCTCAGAGGAGGAATCTAGACTCTTTTTCTCAGATGATTTCTTAAAATTTAAGAGTAAATATAGGATCTAGACTATGGAAAATATATTAGTAATTCAATGGGTTTAATAAAGGTGTGGCGACTGATGATCACCACCAACCTACTGCTATTCTACCACTATGAGGACGAGCTGTTCTGGGAAGGCAAGCCTGCTGAAGTGATGTGAAGCTAAAATGAACTAAATACCTTCTACTACCGCTGTATGAAGTATCACTGAAAAGCAAAGCAATCGGGGAAATAAGAGAGGAACCGCATTCTAGGTTCACGGTCCTCTCTTCTGTTTGTCCTCCATGTAAATTCTTTTAAGTGTTTTTAAATAAATTACCATAATTGTTGACATGACTATGTTCAATCTTTTCGGTATGATATTTCTCACCTTTCGATTTGGAGTCGGTTGCAACTTTTAGAGTTGCCACAAAGGCACATTGAATGTAAAAGCCTAAAATAAATGAGAAGTCCTTAACACAAAATGATGAAAATTTGTAACAAAAGTCAATATTTTTTCTGGAATATAAACTATCAAATACGAAATAGCTACACAAATAAATAAACTCAGTTTTCTTGTTATCTTAAAGTGGAATATTTAATGTTAGGTACTCCAAGCGAGACAGTAGAAGAGCAATGGTGTTGCATGGATTATTCTGCAATTTGTTGCTAAAATATTCCTTATTATTAATTGAGGAAATAACTATTAATAGTTCACTGGAGAATGTTGTATTATCATCAATTAATAATTACAATTTTCAAAAATAAAGCTAAGCTGTTTTTAATACATTTTTGTTATATGCAGTTATGATGGTTGGGCCTCAAATGGGTTCGCTGTGGACCACATGTAACCCTCAGGACACGAGTTTGACACGCTTGATGAAGATCCAGATCAGAAAGTTTAAGATCAGTATCCACACATTTTGTACAATAATAATTGTTAAATACATTTAAAAGAAATTTGAACGGAGGATAACACCAGCTGGAAAAATACAACAGTTAACTAAAAGAAAAAAAAAATGTAGAAAAGCCGAAGTGGAAACCGAGAAGAACAAGTCAAGGTGATAGCTCAAGACTTTTTCAATAATCATATAACTTAAAGGATACAAAAAGACACATCTGCATCTCGAAATGTGTTTCTCAAAATATGCGCGATCGAATTTAGCTTTGCCTCCTCCAAACAGGCGGATATTTTAAAATTTGACTGTAAATGCAGGCTCAGTTTGTTTCAAAGTTATGTTAGAAGTGCTCTTCAATAATTGCATAAAATAATTATTTTAAAGCTCATTGTTTTTGTATAAAAATTTACGAATATTCAACATGGAAACTTTTAGACACTCGTAGAAGCTCGTTCTATAGAATGAGAGAATCAATCGAAACTACAACGATAATATTTGATGGATAGGATGATAGTAACTAGGGGTTCATCCAAGTGATTCAAACGAATCTTTTAACAGGGAAAACTTTCTCGGAGACCTGGAGAAACATTCCAGGACGTAGTTGACGAGAGAAAGTGCTCTGTAATAATACACAGTCAAGTCATATTAATGTAAGTCCATGTGGAAAACCAGATAAACCACCGTTCCCTGCATGGATCACTGCGAGACGAGTAGGAAAAGAGTCTTTGATGTTTAAGAAAGGAAAACACAGGAATGTGAAGTCATGACGTTTCCTGTAAATGCCCCAGGTTGCACGGATGAAGATGCATGAGGCGAACAAACCGGCGCGGTGGTACGACAGATTCTCGATTAGGTATGTCCGTGATGTTTGGAGATCGGAGAGTTTGATTAAGTCCTTCTAAAGATCTTTGAGCCACGGACGTACACTACGAGCTGTATCACACATCTCATTGCCCTGCTTAAGATGTCATCGTGCTGAGGATAAACAATCTGCAAGTAGAGGTGAACTTGTTCCACTAAGACCCATTGACCCATCTTGACTTCCACAATGATGAGTGCACCCAAAGAACGCCACTAAAGCATTCCATCATAATAATGCTTCTGCCAGCTTGGACCCTTTTGCCAATGGTTTCAGAATGTCAGTTTTCAGACTTTTCACACCGTATAAGCCAAAGTCCACCTGTTCGATGGAGCGTAAAACGTGATTATCTGTAATAATCTCCCTGTCGCCATTCAGTGGGCGTCCAATTGTGGTATTGGTATGTAAATTCCATCTTTCGCTGATGAACAGCAATCAGCAAATATCCATTTACTACGGAGTCCCATGCTCAGCAATATTCGCCGATTTGTTGTTTAGGATAAACTTTTGCTAGCACCTTGGTTCATCTAAGTTGTCTGTTGTTCCACGATTGCTTATCTATTCGCCCGAATGCATCTTCGCAGCCTTCGCTTTACTTTGTCGTTTATGGCACGTAGCACACCACACTTGTAATGTCGCTGATTTTGGATAGTGCCATATTGCCCTGTACTATACTCTTTTATATGTGTGGCAGAATACGAATAGTTCACTAAATTAGCTTTTTCAGAAATGTTGCCACCTTTTTTTAGAAGCCAAAGCTCATGCCCTCTTGGACATCGGATGAATCGATTCGTTTCTGCCTTACTCCAACGATTGCAATGCTTCCCACTTTCTTCTTACACCGTTCGTATATCCTTCAATGTTAGAGTCGTCGCAATGCGATTGGTTATTTCACACCGACATCGAAAGTTGTCTGCGGTCACATAAGTGTGACTTGATCGTATAATTATCAGGATAAAAGAGTTTTTGATTAGGTTTTTCAGGCACCACGATTAACATAAGGACAAATTGCTTCACAAAAAGAAATCTACGCAATTTGATTAAAATAAATATCAAATAAAAAGTATTTAGAAATTGCCCAAATTTAATTTAAGTACTCGTAAAGTTTATTAAAGAAATACTTAAATCTCTCTCATACGTTCATTTATAAATAAATGAACGTAATCGGATGTTTCGGATATGAATGTATCGGTAATATGGCTATCACTTTGTGTTGTTGTTGTATTAAGCGTAGATAAATTTTACTGGTCAAATTTTACTACATTCAAAGTGAAATCAGATCCCTTTTATACAATTTCCGCATTTAAGTTTTAGTGTATTTAATGGGTTTCTAATTTGCACATACGAAGGAAATGCTCAGTAATTTTTTAAAAATTACAAGCTAATTTTTAAAAGCATAGAATAAATGAAAACTAAATCAACCATCTTTCAACAGACTTAGCGACTTTTTAGGATAAATTCATTGACATAAACGAAGGATTTAGAAAATAAATTTACAATGTGCTTGAAGGAAATTCGTAATTCAAATTTGAACTCGTTTTAATAAATTTAGTCCTTCAACAAAAACTTGGTATTAATTGTTTTAAAAAATGAATAACAAAACGAAAAACTTCAGAATTATATTCAATGAGAATGAAGGAGTTTAAAAATAAAAAGTTGAGAAAGGTTTTTAAATGCAATATTATAAATTCATATCAAATTTAAAATATAAGCGGAATCTTAAATAAGATTTTTTTGGAATACTCGGAATCATAAATTAGATTAAATAAGGAAAAAATAACTGTTACTTCGAATACACCAAAGCTTGGAAAATGAATAACAATAGGGTAAATTTTATTCATTAAATTTTTAATAGTCTTAAAAATTTAGTTGATACTTAGAGCAATGGTTATAAAAGACTTCTTTAGTTGTATCCTTGGTAACTGTAATCCTTAATAAAAATACTTCACAAATAGTCCCATCCAATCTGCTAATTTCTTCCTGAAACCAAACAAATCAACATTAATAGCTATGTACATAAGATTATTATGTACATAAAGATCCATATTTTGGTATATTGAATTTTATCCAGATATCTGGGTTATTTCTTTAGAATAATTGAAACTATACGATACCCCTCCCCCCTTGTAAAAGGGAGGGAAAATATGCTAAGAGTTTATTTAATGAAAGAGTTCTACTATGGCATCATTGAATTAAAAATTTTATAGCATTACTGTTGAAATTAATAATGCAATAATGATAAAAAAAAAGCTACAAAATTAAAACCATTTTTGTTACAGAACTTAAATTATCTTCTAGTAATCTCATAATTCTTCTTATGTTACACAAACATGATACTATGTACATTAATAGAAATTTGAAAAGATCAACGACTGCTTTGGAAAATATTGGAAATTTCTTAAGGATAAAATGTTTTTTGTATTGGGATACAATAAAAACATCAATGCTGAACATTCTCTTTTAAATCTTGACTATTGATAGCCAAGGTAATAATTGAACTTTCAAAATCAAACTTTTTAAATTTTTAATCTTCTCGGATTTTTGTCGATTTTTATATAATAAACAAGAAGAAAAGAAAAAGAAAACAAAAACTCAATCCGAATAATACTCTACTTTAGATCCAAAGCGTTTCCTATCAATACTTTTTGTAATTTTAAGGGTTTTTTTTGTCTCATTTGTCATTAAAATTACATTATGTTATTAACAATAAATACATGAAAAAGGATTTTTGGCGCATGTAAGAAAAATAATAAACTATCATGTATTTATATTGTCATTATTATACTCTTTAGTTATTATTGAATCATCAAAATTCTTAATTTTCAGACTGAAGTATTAAAACTTTAAAGAGCACGGTTCTTTATAAACATAAATATTAGAACAAAGTTATGATATTAGAATAACTGTAATTTTTTTGGAACTAAAGAATAGTCCGATACTAAAAAACAAATATTTTCAATTTTATTTTAACATTTGAATAAAAAAAAAAGTCTTCATAAATATGAAATGGTTAGGTGTAAGTTTTGCATTTGTTCGGTGGTACTTATCTTTTATAAAATTCTAATAATTGTATTTTAGCTTTAACTGGCAGCATTTCTTGAATTTTTTAAGCCATTAAATAATCTTTTTTCTTCCCATAACGATTAATCATTTTTAGAAAAATTAAACAAACACAAATTTAAAATACACGATTACAAGTCTTGCCTTATTTTCTTATTGAATTGGCAGTACATGTCATTTATAAGTGGCTTGTTACTACGTAATATGATAAAGTAATCTTAATTCTACTTGTATTTTTTTAATAAAAATTAGGGCATTTTAATGTCAGTTCTGTTTAGTGAAAATATTTTACGATGTAAAAAGAACATTAATGAATCAAACGCTTTGAAATAAGCAACAAACAAAGTACATTTTTTAAAAAAATTACAACATTATTTTTATTTGAAAAACACGTTTCTTATTTTTTAGAGTGTGAGGATTATACACACACTTAAAGTATTTAAAAAAGTTTACTGAATGCAACAAATTACTTCTAAAACATGAAACACGAGAAATATAGTTTTATAGGATAGTTAAAATATTGCTGAGCTAGGTATTTTTTGTAAAACTCTTTTTTTTGTCAGTTATTTCAACGGGTATGTTCATGCGATAAATAAGGTCCCAAATATATTTTATACTCTTTACTTGAAACTTAGGAAGGGGAATCAGATGGGCAAACATTTGTTTTCTACAAGTCTGAGAAAGTGCAATTAAACTCGAGCTCTAATATATTAGAATATATAAATCAATGATTTATACAGTTTTTGGATGAAATTTTTTAAAAAATGTAATATTTTGAACAGTTTAGAAATTGAGTCTATTTTGCATATCAACAATATTTTTGAGACTATTTTACAAGTTCTGTTGGTTGGAAATTTTTTCTTTGGGACGTTCTTGATTAATTTCCTAATCAGAACAAAAAAATAAGGGGGAGAAACTTCGCTTACTTGTATCTCAAATTGATAATAATGGAATAAACGAAAAGTCAAAGATGCAATTTCGATGTTCTCATGATCTCTTTAGCAATTTTTCAAAAGTTTTCCGTTTTCTTATAATTTTAGTTTCAGCAATTTTCGTGCTGTTTTTAAAGTCTTACTTCGTGAACTATCTTCTAAATTATTACAAAAATAAATTAACTGACTGCATTCAAAAGAATATTTTGATGTCTATTCAGAATTTTCTGAAATAAAAAAAAATTACTCGTCGTTGAGTATAACTAACTAGTTTACAACATTATCACAAAACCAGAAAATTTTTATTGTAAAATGCTTCCACATATTATCATTTTCAAAAATGCTGTTTCATGCTATATTTCATCAGTTTAAAATATTACTTTGAGTTTAGAACTCAGATATCCAACAATACACGAATATCTATCATTGGATAGGATGAAAAGATTTTATTTATCCTTAGATATACAACCAAATTAATTTTTTTTGTTTAAAAAATTCATTCTGTATGCGTTCGTATAAATCCAGTTTAAGAGTTTCATGAAGTATTTTTTATCGTGTAACTCAATCTGCATTAATTATTTTCTTGGTTTATTTGATGGCAATTAAGCTAAACAGAATTCCGAAACAGACGTGAAGTAATCTAGAACAACTCAACTCTCACATTTTTTTTTCACGACTGAGCAGTCAACGTCTTGATGTTTCAATCAAAAGTGGTTTGTTACATAATTATTTTAAACGCTACATAATTATTTTAATACCTCTCAAGTCTTAAAAGATATAAAACCCGGGTTCAATCCTAACGTTTTTTTAATTACTCCCGATTGTTTATTTCCTAACACACCAATGCAGTGGAACCGAGACGGCAATTATGTAATTTAAACCGACCATTTGTTCTCACACTGTAAGCGCCATTCCATCAAAGAATACCTCACTCTGTGCAAACAAATCCTATGTGTCATTCCTTCGGAACCATTACGTTCTTTTTCCATCGAACGCCACAATGATCCATTCTTTTCTCACATTTCCGATTGTACGCCGATAATTCTAATAAGCCATAACGAAATCTTTTCCAAGCTGCTAATCATCCATTGATACTTCTTATCGGTTTTATGCTAATAAAGGGAAACCCACTAAACTTTCTCTCTGGCCAGAAGAAAAAAAAAGAATTCGAACTCTGTGGCGGAAGACGAGCGGCGATAATAGAATCAAGATGGCAGACTCACTCAAGCGATCACAGTTTTCGATGAGGTGGCTAAAAAGTTTTCGGTCGGGGGGTCCCGGCCGGTGTGCGCATGCGTCGCACTAAAGGGGTCACTCTAAATGGCAGTTTAGAATTTTTTAACCATCAAAGAAAAGATGACCATTCCTGGGTGGAAAGTCCATTTGGTGTACAGCAGTGCTCTCAGCAACTCATATCACTAAAATGATTGACAAGGTAAGTGGCCATCGGAATGCGAATGGAATTCCTCTTTTACCTTCGATCCTAACCCACTGTGTTTTGCTTTCCGATTCGATGAGGAGTGTGGATTTACTACCAAAATATTTTGAAGATATTGCTTTTTCATTTGTGAATGCTAATTTAAGAAATCAAATAAGGTTTTTTTTTTTTTTTTTCAAAATTTTTTTGGAATTTGTAGTTGGTTTTGCAAAATTTTTCTCGATTGCAGTGGATTATGTAGTTACTAAGCTCCAGTTCTTAAAAAATTCCTGAGTTTAAGAGTGAATCGAAGCAATGAACATAAAAGTGTTACGATTTTGTGCACTCCTTTAAATTTTTTTTTACCCGCTGTTATGTTTTTTTATAGAAGTCTTGGCGACATTGATTATCAATTAGGAAATGATTTTAGCACAATTTGCCGTAGCTTCTAAGCAACTCTTCCGAAAAAAGTACATCTCTTAGGAAAAAATAATAATTTCTGTATATAAACTTGTTTATATCAATGATTTAGAAAACAGGCAACATATCACTATGTTAAACAATAATATGGTTTAAACGGACTGATATAAGTTTTTAAAAAAGAAAAATACTTGGGAAATATGTATCGACCGCACGTTTTAAAGATGCATGCCTCGGATAATATTATCTTCTAATTGATTACGGATTGCAAATCATAATAAACAACTCTGTGATATATATGCAGCTAATTACTAACGCAAAAAACTGTATGGATAGATTTAGAATACAAACTGTTTTTATGTGATAGAAACTATTTAGAGTTTTTTTTTGTACCATTATTCTACAAATTTTTTTTTAAAAAAAGGATCTCTTAAATTCATGTATAAAAAAGACTTGTTTTTATCAAGTGCAAAACTAATTCAAAATTTCGCTAATTTTATATTGATTGGATATGAGAGTAGAAAAATATAAATCATTGAACTATTTTCCAACTTTTTCGTTCCACTTTTATTTGACAAATTTAAGTGTAAGTTTTAATATATTGCTGGCAGCATCTACCCCATGAAACCTTTTTTTTATATTAAAGTTCCGCAATTGTCTCCTTCCTGAAAATGCTCACTTTAAAGCATTATTGTGATTGTATATTGCGAATTCATTTTAAAATTTTCCTTTTGAATTTTTTTCTTCAATAATTACAGACTGTATAAAAATAATCGAAAATCGTGATTTATTTATTAATCAAAAGCTTCTTTTGATTCTTCGAATTAAGTAAAATAAATAATAGTTTTTCTATTTTTTTCAGAATTTTTTTTTTGATTCACTTTTATTCATATTTCGCTAACTTTTTCTCAGTTTTTTTTTTATTTTGATTGTTATTATTATTTTTTTTTGGTTCCTCGTAAAGTATTACAACTTTATATACACTAAGTATAAATTTTTACAATGATATATATTTTTACAATGATATTTACTTCCTCGCATAGTATTACAACTTTTTATACACTAAGTAACAGACTTGATAAAATGTTAGGGATGTTATTCATTTTAGTTTTAGAAAGATTTAAATATTTGTTTCATAGTTTATTTATAATTCGATTTGTTTTATTTACAATCAATTACTGAAAGGTGTATTCAAACGAATCGAAATTCTTAGCTGAATTTGTTACTTTTTTGGGACACAAATGACTTTCGACATAAAATAATCATTAAATGTAAAAAGAAATTTTCCGTCTTTTGAAATTTTTCCTGTGAAAAGTATACATTAAGTATTATTTTCTTTTTATGATTGAATGTTTTAAAATGACATGAGAGAAAAAGATTTGGACCGAATATTATAAACTACATACATTTTTTAAGTAAACTTTCACGCATAATTTTAAAAATAAGTGAAAACCTTTAACGATAATGTAAGTTATTTTTTTCAAAAAAAATTCTTTTAAAGCAGTTTTATTGTTATTATTTTATTGAATGAAATTATCTAAAGAATGTATGAAATGTACTTTTTATCTCGATTCCCTTTATGTGCCAGGGAAATATAGAGTGCATTTTCAGCATGGAATATTTTAAGCATTAGTCACGTGTTTCTCTCAAACGAAAAGATGGGTTATTTGTTTATTTACATTTTGCACGCACCGTGTTTCCTTAGCGAGCTTTTAAAATCGTATTAAATTGAACATCAATTGGAAATTATATTTTTCTGCAGATAAGAATACATAAAAAGTCTGAGAGATTAAATAATAAATGATTAGATTAGTAGACTGTAATAGATGATTTAAATTAACGTATTGTACGAAGTCTAACTTTTGAAAATTTTTTATTATGTATCAAGGTTACTGAATTATATTTTTCTTTATAAACATTGATTTAACTACACTAAAAATTTAATAAGGGTAGAGGTACCTATGAAATTTAAAATTAAATTTATTTAACCTTAAATATCATTATACTATGAAATGTGAATCCAAATTCTGTAGCAGTGCGTTACCATAGGCATTTTTCACTCATCGTTGTTTTAAATATTAATTCTTTTGCTTACTCAACTAAAGAAAAATCATTCATTATTTTTTATAAGCGAATTGTGCCACCTTTTTCTTAAAGAAATATTGTGATATGCGTAAAACCTATTACGATGAATGATAATAAAAGGCAATAAGCTCAACATTAATTTTAATTGCTATCTGTATCTCATTAATAAAAAAAAATTAGGTAAATAATGGAATTTATATACCTCGGAAATTATGTTATGTCAGAAATTAAAGTTAAATGCTAGGTGCCCTATAGATGCTTCATAAATATTATTAATTAATATAATATGCTTTCATTGATTATGAGTTAGTTCTTTTCATGTTAAGAATGCTAGGTTGAATTTCATTTTTGATTCAACTTCAATTTAAGAGTCACAGATTAAATTTGCAATTATTTAATTTTATTTTGAAAGTGCTAGATTAAATTGACACCTTTTAGTTATTTTAATATTAAGAGTGATTCATTAAACTTTTATTTTTCATTAATTTTACTTGAAGAAGGATAGATTAAATTTGCATTTTTCTTTAATTTTATTTTAAGACCTCTGGATAAAATGAACCATTAATTTTATTTTACAAATATTAGATTAAATTTGCATTTTTGTGTTAATTTATTTTAAGTACGCTGAATTAAATTACTATTTTCGTTTAATCTTAATTTAAGAGTGATAGATCAAATTTCAATTAATTTTGTTTTGGAAGTGTTGGATTAAATTTGAAACTTATTTTATTTCTAAAGTGATTAAGCTTGCATTTTTCATTATTTTCTTAAAATATAATTGGAGTTTTTCTTTTAATTTTAATTCAAGGGTTCTAAATTAAACTAAGATGTTTTAATTAATTTTATTTCTAGAGAGCTAGATTGATTTTGAATATTTCGTTAGATTTATATATCCATTAGAATATAAATATTTCATTAGAATATAAATTTAGATTTTTCTTCTTTTATTTTTATTTTAAGAATGTTAGATTATATTAAAATTTTTGTTTAATTTTATTTAAGGAATTCTATACAGTTCACACTTATCACAGAGTTATTCGCTTCGCAGTCATGAGAACTGGAAAATCTCTATTATTTAACGATACTTTTTAAAAAAATTTTCGATTGGTCTCACAAACTTTTCCAGCTTTTTTTGTAGTGCAATATACACATAATGTTACCTGAGGTTAAATTGTAGTGATTGAGCCTCGTTTATATTACTGTATCATTTATTTCGGTTAACATTATTGAAAACATTTTTCCGTACAGTTTTTGTTAGTAACTTCCTAAATTCTTTCCCCACATATTTGAATGTATTTAAACGTAAGAGTTTCTTATTAAAATAGTTTCATGTAATTATATATTTCAGCGAAACGTTATATTTTAAGTGAAAAGTTTTTTTAAATCCAATTTGAGAACTTGTTAGGAAATGAAAAATATCTAGTATTAGCCGCCAAAGGGGTTATTGTTTTTTATATTTTTACCCAAATATGTCGTAGCTGATCACTTTTCCAAAATTTATCTCGTTTTTGCGTATATTTTTGATGTCTGCTTTCACCAGTAACGAACTTAATTTTCAAAAATACGTCATAATGAATTTCTCCCGAATTTCTAATTGGACTGAAATAAAATACATGTATATGTCTGATGCCTATATTCACCACTAATGAACTGAATTTTCAAAAATAGGACGTTATAAATTTTTCATAATTTTATTTATCGGATTGAAGATATATATAAAAATAGGATTGGACAAAAATAAAAATTAAGTATTTTATTTACTTATAAATTTATGTATTACCTTAAATCATATGTAAACTAGAATCAAGATATGACTGAAAATAAATAACATTATTCAGAATTTTACGACAGCTGTGTGAGGCTGTCATATTTTTAGCCACTTAAGGAGTTATTGTTTTAGGTGGGACGTTTTGGCGTAATAGATCACTGTTCAATTTTTTAATATGTGAATTAGATTTTCTCTCTCTGATCGTTTGCTTCAATTTTAATTACATTTAGCTGATACAATATTCAATTTAATAATTTATCGTCACTTTTAATTTTAATATCGGAAAAGTTTACCGTCGTTGATTTCTCGATATTTCATCGTTCACTTTAAATCTCATATTTAATTGAGTAATTTAATAATAATTATAAGAAATGGCTAATCTGTTTTTTGCAAAACTTTGCATAGAACTTTTTTTAAATTTTTTTTATTACGTTTGTGATTGTATTTTTAAGCAGTGGAATAAACACCTGTTAATAACATTTGAGTACTAGTTAATAAAATAGCTCATTCGATTTGAAATTGTAAATTTAGCTATAATGTGAATTCCATATTTACCTTATTTTTCAAATTTTTTCAAAGTATAAATAAACATTTTGTGCCCGAATGACGCACAAAAACAATAACTTGTTTTTTTTTTCCTTTTCTTATTTTCAAAAGATATCTAGATTTTGTAAAATTTGAGGTTATACGGTACAAAGGGTATATGTTTTTGTGCGGGAGGGAGATTAAGTTTTTCAGTTTTTAAATGTGTGGTAAGAAATAAAAAATGAGCTTGCATGAAGCTTTGTTATTATTAAAAAAATCTTAAAAAGAAAAATCATGAAGTATGTAAATAACTTATCAAATTGTGAATTTAGAAGAAAAGAACTTAAAATAAATGTATTATAAAGATAATGAAACACACTATTTTTAATTAAGAACGATGAAAATAATATTGTACTTGGACGGTCAGGATATCGTTAAGGCTTGATTTTTACTAAAACATAACTGAGATATCGGGATAAAATGACTAACTGATGTTAACTGATCCTTATGTACATAATGTTGTAAATGACAGCTATTCTTGTCGATTTGTTTAGTTTCAGGAAGACGTAGATTGAAGTAACCCGCAGTGTCGTTGAGTTTTAATTATCATTAACAATAATCGAGAGAGAAACTTAATTTTTATTTGTTATTCTTGAGACTTCTCTACATAGTCACCCTCTAGAGTTATATATTTCTACCAGTGTTTTTTGACCTTTCGAAGGCCTTCATTGTAGAACAGCAGATTTTGAACTCTATTTTCTCTGTACTGTTGGCTACTTAAGTCTACAGCTTCCTCAATCCAACGATGTGCTGGATAAATTTTATCCAGATATCTCGGTAACTTTGTAGTAATAATTAAAACTTTACGACATCATCTTAAATAAATTCGTATTGATCTCCTGGGCTCGTACTGCAGGGTGTAGGAATCTTACTTCAGCATGGCTTTTAATTGCGCAATCATGCAAAAATCATGTGAAAGAAAATTCTTGAGGTAGTAACTTGTGGACTGTAAAATATTAATAAAGGAAGAGAAAAAAAAAACCTTACGTTTATGCTATTTTATGAATGAATTATTACTCTAACTTTGATCTCATTAAACACCGTGTTCAGGTCGCTATTCTCAGAAGAAGAAAAAACAAAAAAATTATACAATCTCGCTGCACATTATTTATGTTTCAAGCTTACCAATGAAATTTTCTTTGGTTTGATTTAAGTAACGCTAGTATGGAACTCGGTGCATTCGGAATTTATATGTTAAAACAAACTTTGTGTAATTCTTACCTTATGATCGATGTCAATATAATAAAATCAATTTTATATGCGGTTCTAATTATTCTAAATAATCAAAATAAATTTTGCTCCAAATTGGAGTATTCGAAAGGAAAGTTATAGTGTGGGCTCTATCGTGTTTGCCCTTTCAACTGACACTTTGAATGAAGGAATTTGAACGAAGCTGACTGAATCTGAAATCGATATCCCTCCCAATAAGTGAAACAAGACACATATACATTACAGTAGAATAAATGGGGAGTAGTGAATCGATCTGAAAAGCTACAATTATAATCAGCGAAGGATTTAAAACTGAGGTTGGTAGTTTAATTAGTAATAGAGAAAGTTTAACAAGGGCTATTTGCGATTTATTTTCCTTCAACGTCTGAGGTTTCTCTCTGATTTTATATTTAAGTTCTCAGTTTCTTCACAATCAAATGAAACGTGATGCAAATTAAGTAAACATCAGAAATGGAGAGAATAGATGCTATAAAGTCGTATAAAAGCGACATAGGTTTGAATAGAATAAAACTCGTAAGATGAAGGTAAGAAGGTGTTAGTGTGATATGCGCGGAAGTCTTTTGGTGTGTACTCATTTAGATGATTTGGTGCGATTAAGGCTCAATGTTGTCGGAGCAATTGTGGGAAGTACTCCCGTTTTATTCCGGTTAGCGCATTTGTTGATAGATTATAGAACCTACTAATACTCTCTGAAACGTAAAATAAAATGTTGGAAAGAACCTCAGTAAAAATGCGTTCGTTCGACTGACGGCAAGTTGCGGATACAACAATGGTTCAGGTAACGATAATTTAAGAGGCTGTGAAAGCCAAATACACATTCCAACTGCAAAAATTCCAATTGAAACAAAAGCAATTCGTCTTCAGTCGGCCAGAACGTCCATTGCCAGCTCAATTGATCTTTTTCCTGTTCGATTTCCCCAGCTCGTTTTTCAGTCACGGGTACAAAACTTCTGTAGTGGTTTTGCTAGGCGGTCGCCTCGGCAGCACGAGCTTTAGATGTTTCCTCGGAGTCTTACTACGCCTCTCACTTATTAGAAGATTAAATAAACATATAATTAAAATAGAATTGATTATTTTATTTACTTAATCTGTGCTTGAAATGAAATTTATATCTTTAGAACAACATTTAAGATGACAGACGAGACGGGTAATAGGGTACCGTCACAAGAGTGAGTGGAAAAAAGCAAAAGCGAAGGGATAGTGAACGTATTAACTATCGTAAGGAATGATCAGATCAACGTGGAAAAAATTGCATAGGGTCAGTGAATCGGACTCTTATCTATAAAACCATTAAGGACTAGAACACGATTGAGTCCGAACAGATAAATGAAAAGTTAAACTAAACGTTAGATTCTGATGCGAATGGTGTTGCATCCATAAATACAATAGGTTAGAACTTAATTACTGATTAATAAGCGATTTGAGTAAAATTATGTGGTTATCATCCTAGTACGACTTTCTACAAATTGGTTAATTTATCAGTGGTTATTATATATCCAATTCATAATGTATGAAGAAGGAAGTAATTACGAGGCGCATTGCTTGTAGATTTCGCATCTAATGGGATCCGATCCATCAACTTTTAGATTTCATGACAGATCTCCTCAAGAAATACTAGATTTATTACAAAACTCTACAAGTGGTCTCAAATTAAAGTCAGCAAGGATAAATCTATTTCTTATGCTTGTTTGGTAATGTTTATTATATTACAGTATCATATTTTACGAAGTTAATTTAACATAGTAAACGAATTATATGATAGCTTGTGAGAGACACATTTCAAATCTTCCAAACCACCTTAAGCAACATTAATTCCTTAAATGTTTCATATATATATATATATATATATATATATATATATATATATATATATATATTCGCTTTATTCTTTCTTTTAAGCTTTTAAACTGCATATACGTATCCGGTCGTATAATTTCAAACTGGACTAGCTCCTCCCACCGCATTTAAACATTTCAAATCTAAATCCTTAGCAACTAATGAAGCTAAACACAACTAACCAATCTTGAAGCTTCCTTTCGCACCAACACCTACTCTATTTCAAGGAGTAAAAACTCCAATTTTGAAATCATGACGTCATACTCCTTCTATCCACTTCTTCGCTTTCTGTCATACCACCCTCAGCATCCTCACTCCTCAAGCCAATCAGTGGAAAGAACTGTCTTCTCAGCACGTGAAATTCCATTTCTAACCACTTGTCATCGGGATAGAGAGTTGATAAGCGACCCAGGGTCCTAGTGAAATGCTGTATCTATGTCAAATTTATAATAATTTTTATCGTGATTAAATCATAAAGACGACACAAGAGATCAAACTGTATTCTTTAAGTTCTCACACCACTTCAAATGAAGTTGAATATTTCTTTGTTGTTGTTGGAAAAGACTTAGTAAGATATTGTTGCCGAAGGATATCGTCGTTTTGCATAAGGCTTAAGAAATGGGATGGTAACCCAAGTCGATATCTTACTCTCCCAACTTCAACATGACACAAGTAAGAGAGACTCAATTTAACATGCAGTATTCCACATGATAGTCTTTTTAAGTAATTCTCATAGACCCAATGATACCCGGAAGTTTTCTCTACCAAATGTCTCATCATGTCTTATGTCAAGTAAGATTTTGAAGTTTAAGTAGGTGAATCTTTTAGTGAGATCACACCTTCGAATTAAGTTCAAGTAATAATGATCAATCCCTATATGAACATCCTACAATGATCTTTCCCCCTAAAGTTATATTCGAAGTTTTAATTCGCTGGTAGAAGTAATACTCTAAATATGGGAATAGTCATTTTAGCCTCTTAATTTCATAAAAAAAAACTGAATTAATTAATTAGTGAAAATATTTGATAATTTGTTTTTTTAATGTATTGTTGTTGTCGTGTCTGTGGATATTGTTACTAAAAGGATTCATGTAGATGTACATGCGAAAGTATTATGATAAATGAAGTTTTATTCATAAATAATCAAAGCAAAACGCAACACAGGTAGCAAAACTTGGACAGATAAGCAAGAGCAATTACAGCATTTGTGCATATCAGCAACTTAAACAGATACAAAAAAGTGCTTGTAATAAAAATCACATAGCACTTTGAATAACGTTCAGCCCACCGACTCACCACTTCGCAATACGGACATATCTCCACATTAATACTTTGCACTTCAAACACAGACTCCGGCAGCTTTCGGCAGTCCTAGCAAATTCTCAAGTAAATGCAAACCGCTGACGACATATTCCTAAGCAGATTTCCAATTCCGACAGATTCGTTCAGCTTTCACATCTCTCCGTCTTTATAGCAGTTCGGCTAGGTGTGATGTCGCAAGGAAGAATATTCAGGAAAATTCCATAAAGTCTCTTCTATGCAAAATCTCAACAAGACTCCATTATTTTTGAGAACTGTTTTTCACCCAAGTCATCAAGTTTCTAGGCAAGCCAACAAAAGAGTCACTACATTCGTCACTAAAGTTGAAGTGTCATTGCTTAAGCTTTCCTTGGTTACGAACGAAATCTCTGTTAATGTCTCTTTTAAGAGTAATGTTGAAGGGATGCGTCATCTCAGGTTCGTAATAATAAAATGCAGAGTTTATACATTAGACAGTTTCAAAGACCTAAAGGATAACAGTTGCAAAATCAAGGGCTGTAAGGAAATTCTTGCGGGTATAAATAGATGAGAGGGTTATGTCGAGTTTGAAAAGGTTTGGTAAAGTCATTGGGCAGTTATAAATATGCTCTGGTGTCAGTAGAGTATCCGGGAAATTTCTACATTAGACATAAGTTTTTGAGTTGTCAGGGAGAGTTTTCATGCCCTTGTAATGATTCTCTCTGAGTCTTGCGATTACGAATATTATTTATCTAATGTATTTTTATTCCCTTTATTACGGAATGAAAACGAAAAAAAAATTAGTTAGAAACTGGAAAGTGTATAGGAAAAATCTCCTGATATGATTTATTTGTTATGTAGTACCAATATGAGTATCATATCCTGTTAGTTAGAAAATCGGCTTTTGTTTATTGACCTCTTGTATAACTTGTACAACGATCATTCGAATTCTGACACTCAGTATCAATTAACCAATGATTTAACTTTCGTAATTGAGAAAATCTGCTCACTAAAAGTAGAAGGAGTGAATGCTTTGTTGCCACAATCATATTTCCATGTTTCTTTTCAATAAAAATATTTTCTCATATTTAATTCTTTTCATGCATCAGATTGGGTCAAACATTTCTAATGTTCACTATGAATAGGCGACTTCTTCAACATAAGCATTCGCATCAATTGTAGGCGCATTATTTGAAAACATTATATAGTTTAAAAATTCACCCTAATCAACAATAACAGTTCAAATTACTTTAGCAAATCAAGTTTCTAATAGCACAGTTAAAATCTTTTCCAATTGGGGGGGATGTCTCGATGCAGGGGTGTGTAAATAGAGGCCCGAGGACCACATGCGATCCGCCAAGAGTTTTTTGTGGTCCGCCGAGATAGTCAAGAAATTTCGCCTTGAACCAAGACTTCCTTCTCGTGCATAAAATCATTCAAAGCAAAATTAGGTCTATTTGCCAGGCAAACGGGAGAAGGCGATTGTTATAATTTCTCTCCATTAGAAAAACAGGAAATGTTTCTGCTTTGATTAGGAATAATCTGTAAAGGGTGGAAGTCCCAAGAACATTTCAGAAAATAGAGTCTAAATTTAATACGCTCTCTTATCCCATCGCTGTTAATATTGACCCAGCACCAGAGAAGCTTCAGCTTGAACGAACTTACTGACATGCAGTTGGATCACAATGTGAAAGAAATATTTAATGACGCGAGATTAGTTGACTTTTACAAATTTTTGTCTGCTGACTAACTTCCACGTAAAATAGGGAAAATGTTCTCCATAATTGGGTCTACATATATTAGTGAACTAAGTTTTTCTTGCTGGAAGATCAACAAAAGTTTACACAGGGGCTCTTTGACAAACTTTAATTCTCGGGCTGTGAGGAAAATTTCCACAAACAATCACCCTCCTGATTTTAAAAAAATGTTGAAAGATGTGATAGGGTTTATTTATCTCATAAAACATTCAAAAATTAAATGTACTTGTAGCTATGGATAATTTGAAATTAGCACAAAAAATAAATTGAATAAAACTGTCGCTATTTTATTCAATTTATATTGATTCATTTTTGTGGTAGAGTTTATACCTTTTCTGAAATACAAAGATAGCTAATTGAATGCAATCATTTTAAGAGATGCGGCCCACCGATACCCTTCTCAGGGTGGCCCCCGAGACAAAGCATTTATCCACCCCTTCCCTATTGATTAAGATTGGGAGAGTTCGGTAGATTTTCTAACTATATTTTGAAGAACGGAGATATTATATACATATAATAATTGTAATTTATTTATTTATTTTCAAATAATGTTAAAATTATTATAAAATAGTAATTTGGTTGGTTTTCTATATTTTCAAATAATTTATTTATTAATTTTCAAATAATGTTTGAATTATTATAAAATAGTAATTCGGTAGGTTTCTTATATTTTGAAGAAATAATATATAATGTACATATAATTATTGTAATTTATTTATTTATTTTCAAATAATGTTTGGATTATTATAAAATAGTAATTGCTTCGATTTGAAATGATGTTATATGCTTAGTTTTACTGTTTTGTGATTTTATGCGATGTAGAATATTCTTTAACGTTGCGCATAAAAGCAATGAGTAGTCATCTTCAGAAAACTTTACCATTTTGTTTCAATCTCTCGAAAAATTAAAATACTAAGCTTCTACAGTATCAGTAATATTTTTGCCTTATTTACATTCTATCTAAGCTCCTACATTGATTGGAATTGTATTTTTGGATAGAATAATTGACTTTCCTTTTAAAATATATGTATAGTTTTGTTGATTTTCGTGAATTAAAAATGAAGATTGGAGATAAATTTTGGAGGAATGTCCACCTTTTGTTCACAGTAAAAATAATGCAGTTTTTATAAAATTATATCGATATTTGTAACATATAAATTAAATAATGTATTTCGTATCTAGTTTAATTTTATCATGAGTTCTAC
>BMAW01046047.1:47998-73529 GCA_019974015.1 Nephila pilipes
TGCATTGCATTAACATTTTAAAAATCACATGTACACTTAAACCATGTTAACTTTAAAGGCACTACATTAACATTCCTAAAACTACATAAACACTTAAAATATGCAACACATTACCATTTCAAAAACTATACGAGTATAATTAATTTTTTCAAGTGAGAAAGCTCAAACCCTCCCGGGCTCTTGTAAAGAGTAGTTCAACTAATACGATATGAAAAACTGTAGTAAATTATAGTTCCTCAGGAATAATACTGTACAAACCAGTGCTAAATTCTTAGAAAATTGAATAAATTTGCATCTAATTTTCTAATTCCAGAATTCTTTGAAATATTCGATATTTTAATTTAGACATTTTTTAAACTAATAATTAATATTCATGTATTTTTTACAGATAGGTTTCTACACAAGCATTTGTTACACCTCACTACTTCTTTCCATCGCCGTTGCTGCTCCAACAGCATCTCCGTCATCAAATGAAAATGTCTCAGACAAAAAGTTAGTCGCAACTGAAACCAGTCCTTTGTCTTTCACAAACCCTGCAGCTCTGTCGACTTTTCCTATGACTTTAGATCCCACTAGATCTTCTGACATCGCGACGACTCCGAAACCAGCCCTTTTCCCCAACGGCAGGTTTCAAGCTACCCCAGCAACCCCCATGAAATCCAGGAAGAATAAGAACGATTTGTTCTTTTGTTGCTCTGACGATGCATCTGCAACAGACACTGTCAGAAGAAACAAAGAACGGGAAAGGAACACGAAACCCCCAGTTCTGAAACGTGGAAAGAATCCCGAGTCGGAAGAACCTTTCGTCGAGCGGAGACCAGCTCTGCTTCTGCGTTTCTTCCCTGACGGAACGGCAGTCCTGATATCGAAGTTCCAATTGCATCTTCACGTGAAACCGAAACAAATAAAATTTGATGCCGTTGACGAAGATACTAATTTGGAAGACACGCTGGATTACAATCCTGGGGTCATTCTAAACGATGGAAAAAGCTTCGAAGTGACATACAAGCGCTTGGAAGCGATTCCGTCAGCGAGAGAACAAAACTTAGAAGAACTGACTGAAGATGAAGTTAACAGTAGTTCCTTTGTAGCTTACAACGACGATATCGATCATAGAGATCATGAACTCGTCACTCCGACTGCTTCGACCATAACTATTCCGGAAGCAAAAAGTAGACAAGGAAAACCATCTCCTCTTGTGGAAAGCACCGAATCACCCCCTACTACCTCAGCGATTACAGAGCTTAGTACAAATGAAACACTCACGACAGATAAGACTAGCAGTATTGAAGAAACCACGCCAGCCATGGGCGACAGTCCATTCTTTATTATGACTGCGGGCGAGATGTCTTCGCTTCAGCAGCAATACGAACCCGCACATGCTTCTCCTTTAAAAGCAACGACATCTCAGTCGTTGGAGAATCAAGATATTACAACTACTATCACAACTACTACAGAACAAACGACCGTAACTCAAACAACACCGTCAACGACAACCCAGGCAACAACTGTTGCAAGCACTGAGCCTAGTGTTCCCCATACGGAGCCAACAACTACAACTACGAAATGTCTCAGCTTCAGGAATCAATTATCTTTGGTGTTATCAACTGAGGATAATATAGATAATTCCTTATTAAAAAGGCACATATTACCAACTCAGGATTGCAATAATTCTGATGAGGAAACGGTGAATACTTTTGCAAGACTTCAATCTATCGAGTCTACTGTAACAGAAGCTGCTACAACGACTCAATCAACAATACCACCAACTACGACTCAAATTCCGACAACGTCTCCTCGTACAGAAGGCAATTTGGTTCCTTACCTTTCATCTCGATTGTCAAATAATCCATCCAAATCTGATGTTGTTGTAGTAACGTCCTTGCCAGTACTAATAAATCTTCAGAATTCAAGAAACAAACCAGTAACAGACGTCCCAGCCTGGAAGGAAGTTACAGTTGGTGTTGTTCGAGATCAGCAAGGCCAACCTCTGAAGCCACGATACAACAACTGGACTGCCCATCTTAGAGGATTGAAGAAAAAGCCAGAAAACAAATTTTGGAATGAACTTACTACACCTAGGCCAGATTTCAAGAGTCACCAAAGACTACCGATTCAGCAAAACTTTCAGCAATCACCAAGTCAAGTCAATCACGCATTCTGGACGGATTTACAGCGCCAGAGACCACCTGTAGCGCAGAATTCAAGGGAGAAAAACACCTTGAATCCTCCCCCATACATCACGAATCCCCCTCAAAGTTTTCCTGCTTCGAACACAAACACCTTCCAAGCCTGGAGGAATCCTGGACATAATCCCAATAACAGGTGGCACGACAACACCAATCCCGATTTGCTTTCAATGCACGATATTAGAAGGACGAAAGCTATCAGAAATCCACAGCACAACTTCGAACATCAAGAAGTAAGTTTTCTAAAAACTAATAGAAATTGTTTTTAAAAAATACATAAATCTATAGTTCTCTTGAAATTATTCCTTTTTAAATCCTAGTTTAGAAAATAAAAATCTTAATCATTTCGTAAATCATAAACATTGAATAAAACCATACTTAAAATGCAATTGAAACGCAAAACATTTCCCAATGTACATTAGACGATTAAAAAATACAGAATGTTTGCAGAAGAGTATCCTAACGTTGAGGAGTTACAATTACAAAACTAGACATTACAATATTTATGACCAAATTGAATTAAAAATAATACTTTAAAATTTATAAAATTATAAATGTTTAATGTGAACAGAAACACGATCCATATCCTTTGATACTATACAGTGGATTAGTCACGGAGAAGATGACAACTTTGCTCTTAATCAGTTATTCTAAATAAGCCCCGTTTTACCTCCCAGTAGTGTTTCTTTCTTTCTGGCTTCTTAAAAGGTAAATTGCTCTTTTCCGCCAAAATCGGTTAACATTGATCAAAAGTAAACGCGAATACCAACTATTATTCAAACTGTAATGCGAAAAAAAAATGCGTGAAAGAACAGTGAGATGAGTTCTTTTATCGACTGGATATCGTTCGTGCTTCTGGTGGTGGTTACAATGAATATTGGAAATTTTCTGAATTTTAAAGTGGTATTTTTTAAAATTTAATTTATCCAAAAAAGGCTGCAAATTCCTTTAATTTTGTAATAGAACTACCTTAAAGTTGAGATTGCAGGGGTAATTTGATGCTCACGCATATACCACGCTTCACTTTACTCAGATCTAGGACAGTTCTAATTCTTAAAACGTCAATTATACGTCACTAATACATTATAGTGCATGAGAATATCATTCATTCAGAAAGAACAATAATGAAGTTAATTTAAATAGAACAAATCAATAGTTAATGAAAACTGGGTGAATATACTTTGTATCTCAAAGCCATGTTGCTAGACTGGAATATTGTGATGAAGAACAGCTGTCGAGTATCCTCTTAGAAAATTGCAAGCAGGATTCGAGTGTCCAGAAAACGTTTGCAAAGAAAACTACGCTGAGATGAGGAGCGAGAAGTGTGAATCATCTGGTGTAAGATGTCCTCTACTGGTCCAGGAGTAACTCAGTTGGTCTGAGTCGTCAATGGAGAGACTTGGATTAACTCCAGGAGAGGACATGGATTAACTGCAAGAAAGGACATGAATTAATTCCAGGAGAACATGGATTAACTGCAGGAGAAAAGTAGGACGGTGGAACGGAATCATCAGGACAACATACGAATCTGCAAGGGAAGAACTCTTTTTCCTTTTCTGCTATTGGTCTGCTTTTCTGATAGCTGCAAGAGTTTTTTTTTTACCAATATCGCAGCTGCACACGCAGAATTCTCGTAATTTGCATAACTACGCGCATGCAGAAATTCGTTGTTCTGAAGTGCCGCATCGTGGTAAGATAGGATCGAACAAGTGGTTCGAGCCTCTTATGGCATGGTGAAAAGTGGAAAAAAAATCGAAAAATAGATTATTATCAAACATGAATTATAACACATATTTAAAATTATCGATGTTTTACCAAGTATACATCCTAACTTGGATAATTCAAAGCTGAAAGGAACAAAAAAAATCGAATAATGTACGTTTTCCTAATGAGAAGAGAAAATTTAAAAATATGTTCATTCCACGATCAATTAAGTATTTGATCGTGGAATTAACATATTTTTAACATGTACATTAACAGACAAGCTTTGTACTTTATATATATATATATATATATATATTCTTCAATTAAGTCAGACATCTCACTTTGTACTTAAACAAAGTAAGATTTTTTTGTAACTTTAGCTGATTATTTTTTTTGTACTTCGTGTGTGTGAGAGAGAGAGAGTAAAAGAGGGATGGGGGAAGAGCAAATACGACATTTAATGTTTTTTTTTTATAGATTTCGAGCTTTTTGAAAAAAGATTTTGGCAAAGAGTTCCATTCTAACTTTCTAATGAGACCTTGTAATTTATTCCACCGCGTTGAGCCCCTTTGGGTTATTTTCATATTTATTTCTCTCAGCATCACGATTAATTCACTCTTAAATAATGCAAAATGTGAAATAATGGCTCTTCCTTATTTCACACTGAAACGCTATTTAATATCGCATTCATGTTTCCATTAATCAAACATCGTTTCCTCCCCCCACAGACTCGACAATCTCAACAGTGGAACAACGCTCAAAGACAGATGCCAAGAAGATGGTAGAAACTTCGTAGAACCTCTTGATCCAATTGTAGCAGCTGATTAGCCAGGGCGCATGTCAGTTACCTGAATTACCGAACTTTTTTTGTTCGTAACAAGCCTACCATGTAGGAAGAATGGTCTGAGAATTTGTGCTGGAATCAGTTCAAGAAGACTGACGCACAGCTAAAAGATCTGTGGAAAGAGCTTCCTAAGCTGTATTTCTCAGAAAGAAAAATATTTACTGTAAAACTAGAAAACTTTCAAAAGATTTTTTTTTTTTAATTTCTTAAAAAATATACTTAGTGTAAGCTGGCGAAGGTAAAACTATAACACTTTGATTCTTGAAAGAAAAAAAAAACATTAATTTTTTTTCCCTTTAATCCTAACTTTTTAATTAAAAGTTATTTTTTAACTCATAAAAAGTAGCTGAAAAAATTCTTACTTTTTAAAATGCAAAAGTATTTAAGCGAAATAATTTTTCTTGCTTTATAAAAATATAATCAGAAAGAGCAATGTTTATTATTTGCTTACATTAAAATTATTTTCATTTTCTGAAATACTACTCTCCTAGTCAATTTACATAACGAAGTTACAATTGCTTACAAGATAACGTTTTTGAAAGTTTTACAAGTTGAGACATGTTTGAAATTTCAATTTATTCATAAAGACTTAAGAAATAAAGTTATTAAATATCTTAAAAATCTAATAGCTTACAAGTCCAATAAAAATATTTCATTTGCCTCTTTCAAAAACAGTAATGCAATAGATCTTTTCTGATAAATAATGAGTTCTGCTCTTTCTGAATCGTAAATTATTATTATTTATTGAAAGTACTTGATTAGAGATCAATTTATCTTTTTTTCAAGAGAACTCCTTCAAATACGTAAAATGTATTAAACATTGATATGTGTTTGAAGTGTGTGAGTTTGACAGAGAGAGATAATACATACACGCATTACACAAAATGTCGTTCTGAATTAATGTTTGACGATTTTTAAATTATGTATAGGGGAAGTAAGAGACATTTGAATCGTTTTTTTTATAGAAGAAGCAGTAACTTTTAAAAAATAATATTTAGGACAGTGAAATTAATTTTTAAAGAAAGTTTAATTACCAACCGATTAAGAAAAGTTTAATTACCTAATATTCAACTCTCTAGACTTTAAGACAGAAGCTGTGAGTCAAATTATTTTTTTAAAGTGAAAAATGTTTCAACCCTCTCACCTGTGCGAGACCTCTAAACCTAATGAATGATTTGAACTCCTACATTAAAATGCTCAAAATTGAATAAATTTTAAATTTAAAAAATGTGATATTAAAAAGAATTAATTTTAGTTTTGAAATCAATGGTGTAACCTCCCTCGTTATCTGAGTTATTTTCAAAGTTAATTTAAATGCTCATTTTTTTAAATTTTGTTTTGCTTTATTTAAAATACAAACAATACAAAATCGAATCTTTCTTTTTAAAGCCGACTTAAAATTATTCTTTTGATTTTGAAAGAATTAGTATAAGTCATAATAATAAAATCAAAAATTATCAACATATTTTAATAATTAAGAGTTTAGATCGCATCCACATTTCCATCTAAAATGTAATTTAAGTTGTCCAATTTCAAAAAGAAATAATAAAGGAAATAAAATTATATAATATTCTGAACATAACAGAAATTACATTTACATTAAGAGTAAATATAAATGTAAATCTTTTGCATATGTCAATAATTAAAATTAATTAATTAAAATAAAATTTTTATTTCGTTTTCTTTTTATGCTATTTTTCTACTGGAACAAAATTCCTTTTCAGAATACGATTTTTTGTGTGTGGATAAGCAAGGGGTGCAAAAGGGAAACTGCATTTGTGACGACAATAATTAAAATAGTATTAAATTAGAAAAAGACATTTAGTGATTTAAATCTCCCTCGTTTTCAAGTGTATCTGCCTTCTCCTACATCATCATCCTCTTTTGTAAAATACTCAGTTTCTTTTATCCGTGTATGAAAAAGAAGAAATTTCCGAATTACTGTTGCATTTTATTCATCCTAATTTGCATTTTATAATGTTCTGAATAAGATATTTTCAAATGAGATAATTGTAATCCTTCCACAGAGTATTCATAAAAAATAACGGAGCATTAGCCACCTTCAACAACATAAACACGAAAATAATTTTTGTGTAAATAAATTCTGGAAAGTTTGTATAAATATATTTAAGAAATTGTGAAAAAACTGGTATTTTTCTTTTAGTAAATGTTTTTTTTTTACTATATAGTTTCCTATAGTTCCTATATTTCCATGTTATATAATAGATTTGTGCAGAGATCCTGATCGTTCAAACATTAGTAACCTCAACTGTTTTATAAACTAAATAATTTACTGTTTTTGTATAGTGTAGATAGAAAAATATGGCCGTGCCAAAAGTTAAATTTCTTATGGAATTACTTTTTTTTAGAAATTATTCAACTCACTTTATTATCATATCTTATATTTTCTATAACTTTTTTGAAATATTTACATTAGTTTTATAAGCGCTAATGTTGTATAATTCTTTTTATATATAACTACAAATTCTTATTTTTAAAGAATTTTTAACATAAAGCTCCTAAAAAATATTATTGACTTTGCATGTTATTATGTATTTATACTTACTGTACTGTTTTGTATGAGTGTTTAATTTGAAGTTACTTAAAGAATATAAAAATATGTATGTTGAAAGTTTATTTATTAAACACTGTCAAATGTTGATCGTTTGTAGTTTATTGCAGAACTATTTATACATTACAGTTTCTCAAAAATTGGACTCTATGTTATGAAATTCATTTCTCAGTAAATGTTAAAAAAGTTACATGGATTTAGAAATAATTATCGAACACTAAAGAACATAAATGTTAAATGACTTGACATTTAAGTCAGTGATTCCTGAAAATATATTTTTTTTCAATCTATTTCAGTATTCTTATTATAAATTATTAAATTGATTACTTTTAAACTTTGCAAAAAGTTTTATTAGTACAGCAAGCTCTCTTTAATCCTAAACATTCGGGATCACAGACGCGCCGGATTGGCGATTTTTTACCGGATTAACGATCTTCAATATGTTTTAACTAGGGTATCAAAGAAAACTCCCTTTAGATTTAAAAAAAAATTTAAACCGTAAAACATATATTTAAAGTGTGTACTTATATTCTGAATCTTTTAGGATGATATAAATATCAAATAAAGTGTTTCGTCTTCATATAAAATTAAATTTAAACATTAATTTTACTGAATATTCTTATATTGATAAAGACACTGCACAAAAGAAAAATTAATGTATAACAGCGATAGTTAAAACAAGTTGTGATTGACTCTATTCAAGACACATACTTATTTATTTTATCGACTCTTGAAAAACACCTGCTGGGATTCGAGAATATTTTACTGTACAGTTCACCGTGCGTATACATTTGTAAAATTGCATTTACATATTATCATACATAAAAATATAATTACCATAAAGATCCGTTTTTGTCACACTAAACTGTTAATTATTTTTCAAGATGTCTTTATTAAGTTGGTGATTCATAAATCGATCAATGGTAGTTAAACTGCTAAGTCAAATACAAACCCAAACAAAAGCGTTATTACATCATTATTTCATTGCTGGAAGTAAATTTTTGAATGCATTTCTATGTTTGCTTCGTTTTATCGACACCATTTGTCTACCTTCTGATGCAAAATGCTTTTCTTTTTTTGCTGACGTAGATAACTTAACAATTTTTTTTCCTGAACACTTGACTTTCGTTATGAATTTTATAGCGAAAGTTAATCGCAACTTCTAAATCTTTTCATCGCAAATAATTAGTTATACAGCCATAGAAACTTCGTTGTCTATATCCGTTTCGAGCAGTATCTACAGAAACAAAAGGTTAATCTGTTTTTTAAAATGATACTGTAAGCTTAGAACTTTTTCTTTTCCTGCAAAGAACGGGCTAGAAAATCGACTTCAACTGAAGAAAATAAAAGATGTTTCACCAGGGCGAGGTATCTTAGTTATGTGGTATTTTAGAGGCCCTAAAAAAAACTGAATAATTGATTGCTCTGTGTAGGTGATTTGCCGACTAATAATAACATTTCATTATATATTGTCTTGTCTTTACATAGCTTTATAATCAATGTTTTTTTTTTTTTTTTTCAGAATAAGAGGTCTCTTTAGACTTATGATCCTTATAAAAATTCAACGTTGTCTATTAAATTTGAATTGTGACATACCATCGTATATATGCCTAGAAGATCGTCAAAGATTTCGCTAATTAATTTCGTAAAATTCATTGTTTTATTTATAAACATTACACTCTTCAAAGTCACTAAGCCTTAGTTTTCTGTATTTTTAAGAACAATTCAATATTTATTGATTTTTTTTTATCTCACATTTATATTTGTAGAAAACCAGTTGTTTTTATTAAATTTTACCTTTTGAATTGACTTTATTCTAATTAGTATACTAAAATCATAGAAATCTTTTGAAAAAATGCTCTAGCACGAATATTTTCTACACTAACTTCAAACATTTTTGTAGTGTTTCAGGTAAAATAGACCGACGACATGTTTAACATATATCTGCTTTAAAGGCGTGGAATTGCTTTTTTTTCCTATTTCAATTTTTAAGAATTTGTTGCGAATCTGTTTTTTTTTTAAATGTAGTTCAATAATTGTAGCTTTAAACGGACTCATGATTCTAAATGCAAGTTGTCATGTGGCAGGAGTTCATGTAAATTATTGGGTTGGCTTGAATGTAGGAAGTCCGTTTCCAACCCAGTGTCGACCTCGTCATCTGACCGTGGTTTGAAATTAGGAAGCGTATGAGTTGTGGTTCTGTAGACCTTGCGTCGGACAGAAATTAGGAAATCGGAAAACGTTCAATAAATATACAGACACTTAAAATATCTGATAAAATGAACTAATTTAGTAAGTTCTATAAAATGTCTCGGAAGATAAATATTTTTTGCACACATCAAATCAAAGATGTAATAAGATTTTTTCTTCCGAAAGAACATGTACTGTTGTATATTCTACATTTTTTTTATAATTGAATTCCAAGTAAAAAATGTCTATTCTGTATGTTTGAAATCAAATTAATTTAAATAAAATTCTTTTGTAAGAGGTGCAATATAATTCATGAATGTTGAAACAAAAATTCCAAGCATTCGAATTAGAATTTTTCTGAACTAAATTGGAAATTGTGATATTTTGATTAAAAAAAAAAAAAAAACTTCACAAAGCTGGAAGTTAAAACACGACACTTTACTTTTCAAATAAAGTTTTAAGAAAGGGCATTTAAATAAAAGAAGTTTTTAAATTAGTAAGAAAAAGAGTTCTCTTTTTGTCTTCATATAAACTAATTTTAAAGTAATTATTAGAGATGGAATCAATGAAATCGAATTCTATATACTAACGCATATGTGATAGAATAAAATAAGGACACCTTCTCAAGTTTGGACATCATTTAGAACTTTTATTTCAATATCTGTAATATTTAACGTATGTTAAAATCCAATAAAAGAAACAGTGAACAAAAGAAGTAACTTTTGATTAAATACAATTACTCTCAATATTTCATACAAAAATAACACACTAAACGTGGAACATAGACTTATAAATTATGAAGTCGAAATGTCATAACAGACATAAGAACATCTCTGTTAGATAAATCAAACACAATAAGTGTATGAAAACAAAATTCAGCAGCTCTCAAAGTATGTACAAACTCAAACTCTGTAATTTCCAATATATTTTTGTCAATATTTTTAATTTTATTTTTATTTATCATATCTTACAGTTTACCCTTTTTTCGTTCCTTTCAGTTCAATAAGTGATTCTTATAAGAACTGAAGAACAACGAAAAAAAACTTTCACACCGAATCACGATCAACATGTTTTGTTGTCGAGATCTGAAAAATTTAGCAAAAAAAGAATACGATGCATTTTAACCAGTAAATTTATAATGTATTCAATCGATCTTTTACGGTCCATTCTGCTTCGCAACGTGATTCAAAGGTCACAGGATACATTCTAATAGAGATTCTGAGCCAGATGACAAATCAACTTCTGTTTCCATGTGGTTGACATTGGAAGATCTTTAGTAACCATGGCCATAATAACCTCCTCGGTGTCCGTAAGCAACGGGTCGCTTGTAGACGACAGCAGATGGTTCATACATCAGTGCGGAATGGGTTTGGTAGGAGAGGGGTGCTGGCTCATCATAGACAAGGGCAGCCTGCTTCTGGTAGGACACTGGCACTTCCTTGGCGTAGAGGTAAGATTCAGCCTGAGGGTAGACTACAGCGGGGGCTGCCTGGCTGACGTAGACGGCGGGTTGTTCTTGGACGACTGGTACCAACTGACCTCCCTGGGTGGCCTGTCTGGACTGGGTGACAGCTCCGTAGTTACCGTAGGGGTCGTGGGCGGCGTGTCGGCTGTATTGGACTTCGTTGCTGGCACCAAGGTTGACTCTGGCGTCATAGGCTTGGTCGAGCTTGTAAGCAGCCTCGTTTTCTGAAGCGTGTCCAAGAACATCGAAAGCTTCTTTCTTGGATTGGGTATCGTAGTGGAGATTGCCGTATCCGGGGCCGTCGAAGCTTCGGTGATTGGCCTCATGGGCCTGAGAGGCGGCTCCGACTCCTAAATAAAGAAAATATTGGATATAAGATTGGGTATGCTCTGATGGATATAAGAATATATGTTTTCTCTATGGGAAAAACTTTTTGGTGGTACTGGATTAGCTGAATTAGTAAGTAATTTTTGTACAAATTACAACATTTACGCAGGGCTGGCGAAATTATTATTTCCTTAAAAACTGCGTATTTCCGAATCGAGCTTGCTGTTGTTCTCAAGCTTACTGAGCAATTATTAAAATGGGAGAAAGAGAAACATTCCTAAGAATAATTAAAAGGAGTACATCCCCACAGGTTATTATTGTTTTAAAAAACTGTATGTCGTGATAGGAAAGATGTTCTATATTTCATGTAACCGACTTGGACCTTTGAGAATAACATATGGTTAACATACTTAAGCACCGTTTAATGAGTACATATAGTTGAATATGTCAAATAAAGTTGCAGCAAATTCTGAGGAATATTGAATCAGATTTTTTCAACTTTTCGCCTCTCTGAAGCCTTTTATGGGTGGAAAAAGGTCGACGAGGTCTTGACAATGGGTAAAAAAAAGTGACGGCACTCTCTTTTGACGAAGATGTAAGAAAGCTTATCCCTCGAATCATAAAGATTATTGTGAACGAAGACGATGTGGTCGAAAAATAGTATTTAATGAATGTATATGAATTTGTAAATTTTTTTTATGGAAAAAGGTATTATTATTTCGTTAATATTATAGAAATTGAGAACTTTTACTTTGAGTACAATTTCATTTCGAGATGAAATTCTTCAGTTTGTGATATTGCTCTGTTTGCAATTTTCTCTTCACTAACCAAGGGGACTTTATAATAATTCGAATTGTTCAAATTACAGTTTATTCCCAACCCAAATGAAATGTGATCAGGTAATTTAGATGAAGATAGAAGGGCAGTAGCGTAGAGATAATGATATATAGATGAAATAGATCGAAAGGAATTTGAAGGGAGATAGAGGATAACATCAAGCTGATAGTTATTAGTCAACTGGATTGAAATATCGTAATTAATCTTTTGGATCGAAGTATTCAAACTATTTTGTACTGAGATACCAAGCTACTGTTTGCAAGAAATGTTTGAATCAGAACAAGTAAATTGCTAAGCTATGGCTTTATTGGTTAATCCTAATCCAGGAGGGGCAAGTTAAGTGAATTCGAGAAAAGGAATCTCTATTTTAATGATAATTAAAGTATTTTGTTTTGCTGTGACGTATCTTTTGTTGGAGTCAGTTATTACTTGCAATTTAATTAGGAGGAAAGAGGGCAGTAGAATAAAATAATGAAGAGTGATGTGATGTGATGGTGATGTTTAAGGGCGTAAAAACCATTTGTGGCTAAACGAGGTGGAACTGTGATTTAGGCGTTTGAAAAAAATTGGAAAATAGGTAAGAATTTATTGTCAAGATGAAGAGTCGAAAATAGAGAAGGAATGCTGGGTACCCGGGGGTGCGTCACTCGTGCACACCAATAGGTAAACCCATGGGAGAGAAAAAGATCACTTGGATGGGGTCGTGATACCCATAGTTGCCTAAAGAAAACAAGCTCCTGAGAGGTTGAATAATGATGGAAAAACGCCGGAAGTTGATTGTGGGGTTGTTCATGGATTGTAATGCCATATTTATAAATTAAGTTTTAATAAATGAATGTTTTTTTCTTAAATATAAAATGGTTTCAGTATAAATACTTTACACATCTAAAACAATGCACAATGGTGAGCCGTAGAATATAAAACAAATATGTCTTTTTTTTTCGAATGAGATGAAAATAATCTGTAATAAGATTGTTCTAACGAAATCTTCGTATTGATGGGATGGGGTACTCACCGGCGGCGTTAACGTAGCTCTTGTGAGATGAGTGTGCGTTCTTGGCGATTCCATCATGGACGATGTCTGAACGTGCAGCGTTCACGTCTCGGCTGGCGGCGCTGCTGTGGGAGCTCACGGCGGCGGTATCGGCGACATCCACAACAGAGGCATGTCCGGGGGCAATCTTGGCTTCATGGGTCTTCTGGGCGAAAGCGGCCTTGCCTGGATTGCAAAAAAGAAGGATATATTAATTGTCAGAAGTCACACATACTTTTAACGATACAGTCACATTCGAAAAATACGTGAATCTGCTTTACTCGCAGTTTTATTATGGCTCCCTCGATAAGCAATCGCTTGTGAGCAGGAAAAGAGTTAGGGCAATGGCAAATACCGATCTAGAAAAGTGTTCTTATTGAAAATATTTTTTTGTAACAGACAACTAACTTATAAAAAACCATACACGGCCATAAATTTATTTTCTCGAATTTACCAGTTACTCTGTAATTTAATGCAAATGTCCGTTATACAGAAAATCCTATACTATGTTGGAACCTATATTATTGCTCAATTTCCATCAAGAATGTAACTCGCTATTCTCTTTTATTCGCTGTTTAGTAATCACGGACCCCGACCACCTTGTGGAAATGGAGTCAGACTGTTTATAATTTATATTTTTACTAAATTGAACGTGCCTGAAACACAAAGGGCTCAGTAGGGGAGTTAACACGATCGTGAGCTTGCAGGTGTTGTTGTTTTCTTCAAGTCATAGCTTCGAATCCTGTTGCCACTAAAGTACCGTCATGTAGAGAAACTGACGCATGTGACATTTTTCGAGGCTCCAAGTTCTCCCATCAGTGAGTTGTGGAAGTTTGAAGAGGGGTGTTGCCTCAGATGTTGCTCCTGTCACATGACCGAGGTTCCAAATTACGTGGTACGTACAACGCGTGGCCAATGGCCCTCGCGTTGTTACTAAGAGCGACATTAGTAAGCAATCAATCCTCTAAGAGTCCAAAGCCCTAAAGAAGAGCACGAAATAAGGACTCACCGACGGTTGGGTTCAGGGATCCTTCGGCGTTGTTGGTGTGCACTGCGGCGTGTCCCATGAAGGGGTTAATGTGGAACTCGTGCTGATCGTGCTTGACATCGGTCTGTCCAGTGTGGGGGTCAACATTGCTGGCCTGAGCGGAGTGTTTGATGGTGTGACCACCGAATTCATCCTTTCCGACGGCAGTTTGTTGGTTGATGGCACCGGTGGGGCTGTTCACGTTGGTCACGGTGTAGGACAAGTCTCCTGCAGAGGCTACTTTGACGGCGCCGACAACGGGGGCAACGGCAGCGACTGGGACTACGGGAGCATTGTAGGCGGGTCCTACGATGCCCACTCCAGAGTGGAGGGCTCCATAAGGAACAGCTACTGCGCAGGTGGCCACAAGGGAGAGGATCTGCAACAAAATAAGGTACAGTATAGTATAATAATTTTGTGTTATTTCTGTCACTGTAAAGAATTTTCATATAAAACATTGTAACGCCTGTTTCCCCCGATCATTGTTAATTAAACTACAAGAAAAGCTGTAAAATAGTCTAGGGCAGGAGTCTTCAAACTTTCTAGTCTAAGGGCCATACTGATAAATGCACTATGTTCTAAGGGTTAAGACCTAACTAGCATGTAGTTTTTGAATTTTTCGCAAATTTTTCTTTCAGGACTTGCCAGCGAGCGAAATAGAACGGATTCTGCTCTGTCCATACAATTGGTTGGTACTTACTGAGTAAGTATTAAGGACATGTCTTCACGGCGGAGATAATCGCTGAGCATGCTGTGCGTTATGTATCGTTACGACCATGTTAAATGCACAGGGTGCCATCGTGCAGAGATATTAAATTCAGGACGTGGCAAAGCTACAGTAGAACAGTAAAATCTGATCAGTGTCAGTGACGGTGTTACACCCTGAAGTGTCAATTCGAAGTTCCTTCATAGTTCATACAGCGTCATCTTGAAGCGAGTAGATGAGCTAGAGCATATTCCGAGCATTTGAAGTCGATACGGATAATTTCTAATAGTGAAAAACACTTGATCCACTATTGCAAACGATTGTAAGTGGGAAATTACAGCAATATAAATTTCTTTAATCATAATTATAATATTTAGTGTTATTATGTGAATTGCATACGTATGTATTTTATTATAAATTTTTAGGTTTGGTTGGTTTTATTAATATCGCACTAGAAGTAACATGAGAGCTATTGGCGACGGATCTTGTCATTTTGAGCCTCAGTCAAGTGACGAGGTCAAAACTTGAGCTGGCATCTCCCTCCCCTAACTTCCACACCACAACAGATTTAACGTCCATCAGCCCCAGATACATAGTGGGTCTTTAATGGCATCAAGGCTCGAGCCTACGACGTGGCTGCGAGTCTTTTACCATGACCACTAGGCTACCGCGGCCTATGAAGTTTAAGAAAAATCCTCATTAATTACAGTTAAAATGCCCAATGTTATTATGTATATCAGTTTTTGTATTTCTCAAACGGTTTGTATGACTCACTTACTTTACAAATTTTACAATGTAATCGAAATAAATCGTACCGGACTGGACTGGTGATGCACATGGGTCAAAATTTGTGTCTAATGAATAGAAAATCAGAAGGTAATCAAGTTAGGAATATTTAAAGATCAACTTTTATCAACTCTCTCTGTGGAAACATTTGCCTCGATGCGCCTTAATTATCCTTAATTTAATCTATCTCATACCGACTCTCTCGGGTTCGAGTGAGCAAATAAACTGGAGTCGAGGTTTCGATACTTGATCCCTTTTTCTATCTCTTCTAGGACTCTTTTGACAGATTTACTAACACTAAGAAAATAAACTGTAAGTAATATTTGTATGATATTACGGAAGGCAAAAACTGTGTTTGTAAAATTAATCTGAAATTAAAATGTAAATTTATGAACACTTTGGATCCAAATTGAACTACTTTCATTATAATTTATTATCAAATAACAAATGAATAAAAGTAAAAAGGAACATAAAATCGTCTTCCTTTTTTACCCAAATGAAACCATACTAAAAATCTATCATTTTTAAGCAAAAGAAGCAGATAATGATCGGTTTGAAAAGTTCTCTGATTAAAATTTTTGATATTAAATTTCAGTGTTTTCGAATAACAATTTTTGAATTTGTAACATCTATTGTCTTTAAGTTTTTAATGAGCTTTGAATTAGAAAAAGAGCATATTAGAGCGTTATCATTTCTTTTTCCTTGAAAACCAGTTGGTAGATACTAAAAATACTGTTATTTCCTTCACGTATTGTATTAATTAATGTTTTTATTTTCTATTACGAGTTTGATTTTGAATAATGATCTTTTATTGTTACATTTATCTCTCTGACATCTCATCTCGTGATTGAAAATCTTCTCGAAGAAAAAAAAAACGCACTAATACTTTCAAGTCTTTATTCAAAACGGTTCATCAGTTTTGTCCTTTTCCGATCGAAGATGACTTTTTTTTCTGTAATTATTAAACCGTTAATGTTTTCGCCTGAAGTCTCAATGATAAAATTTTATTTATCCCTCATCAATATTAAAACAACGTTGCGTGTAATGATAATTTATGCTGATACAATTCCAATTATAAACTCTGAATGAAAAGCAGAAGAGCTGATGGAATATTAACGAGATGACAGATTCATAAACATGTTCTAAATAAGTAACTGTTGTTGTTGTTCGGAGTGGAGAAAAGGAAACGCAGAACAATTCGACACAATACTCATTGATTTGAAGTATTAAAACCAGTCGTATGAAACAATGACCTTTGTGAAGGGAAAAGCAACGTAACGGTTATACAATCAACAAAAGCCAATTTCCTTTCACGTAATTAAAACAACAGAAGGTGGTGTCGAGAAGAAATGTCGTTCGTTATACAATAATGAGACACGACGGAGAGCTGGTGACACAAACAAAAATGCGATTGGTCGAAACAAACCGGAGTTAATTACACGCTTAAAAGGCATCGAAATTTTTGATTGATATTCGTATACAACCGGTTCCCTTTTTCTTCAAATTTCTGCCTTTTTATCGCGTTCAATTCGAAGGTCATCTCAGCTTCCGTAACGATCTCACCTGTTGCAACCTTTCGTGCTTTTTACTTCAAAGGACACACACAACCACACCTCTCCTGTCCTTCACAGAGCCAGCCGGTATCTTTGGACCCTTTTTTTCCTCCCTCAATAAAGGAATGATTACGATAATGATTCCGGCGGTGTGGGAAGGCGTTCTGTTGGTATCAGGTCTCGGGAGTCATTTAGGTCAGTCAACACAAGAGAAGCTCTCACCGAACCCGTTCAAGATTCTGTTGATATGTTACTACGAACAACAACTTTTCTCGTTATGAATAACTTTTCCCTTCATTGGAGAAAATGAAATCCGTGATGAAAAAAACACTCCTCCGCGCTTTTGTAAATTCAATAACACTGCGGTTTCTGCTACGCTCACTTCCTGGGTAGCTTTAACCTTCGTGTTTGTCTCGTACTTTACCCAATTTTTTGATCGCCCGCCTTATTAGCTTGTTTGCTTGAAAAGCGCCCTTATTTATTTATTTTTTTGTCTGCAGCTGTTATGTTATGAAACAAACTTTTTTCTTTGTTTTTTTAAACGGATATGAGCAGACGATTTATCACTAGTCTAATTTTTTTGTTTTAATTTTTGATTGATATGGAATGGGAATGAAAGGATATTTTCAATTTAAAAACAATTGTATTTACTTTTTTTTTTTGTTTTAATTTGCTTTTCATTCTTATTTTTTTTCCTATCTCGTTCATGAAATGATTTTCCATTTTTTTTAAATGAATAAGAGCTAGCGAATTATCCAAATTTCTTTGTCGTTGGAATTTCTAGTAGTACCGGAGGATAACAAGAAAACAGAGAGCTGCGTAAATATTTTCTTTGGGTGCTTTAGTTCGTTGCAGTTTTTAATTTGTAAGAAATTAATTTTTATTTAGTTTTCAAACAATGTGAACAAAATTCTTTTTGTTGTAAATTATTGATGGTATCAAACCACGACTACTAATCCGAATTAAAAGCTAATCAACTGCACTTTCCCTTTTCCTTTTTGTGTTTTAGTTAACTATATATTGAAGAAACTTTAATAAAATGTAAGTGAATTGTTAACCATTTGTAGTATTAGTATCAGTATTTATGCTTTTATGAGAAAAGGGGGGAAATAACAAGGCAATAAATTACAATGAAGAGCTTTGGGTTATGATTCAAGTATTTGTAATTTGAATACAAAACATACTGTTCAACTAGTTTCTTTTGAATTCGTTTTTTTTTTCAAAATTTTGTCTTCTCTCTTCTTTACTCTCATTAACTGACAAATAACATTTTCATTAAATTATATTTCTCCTTCCATTGATCTGTTCTGGTCGTGGTATTTGAAATTTAGATAATTACAAAAACATAAACATTTGCTTGAAAAGAAGCAAATTCGTCTTAAATTTTGGTATTTTATCTCAAATTTAGAGTAGATTAAACATCGCTTTAGAATTTAACAGAGCATTTTTATCAAGAAAAACATATTCATAAAAACAGTATTTTCTAAGATTTGAAAAAAAATTTACTTCATTCTTTTTGTTCTCCTTGGAGAAACTTTAGATAAAAAATATTTTTTGTTACTCAAACTCAAAATATGCTTTTGAAACGTTCATACCAGATATATTCTACGATTATTCCATGGAGAATATCTTCAAATAATATATATAAAATTAAATGCGATTTATAGAATTGTTGATCATATGTACAAGTAATTAACAAAGGGAATATTTGGACCCCCCAAATAAACATTTTTTAATACCAAATATTTAAGAAATTAAACTATCATTTTCTTTACTACATATCATGAAACTAATTGCTTCAGACATTTTTATCACTCCACCTCACCATATCTTAGAAAAATATACGTTTCAATATCAAAATATTTTTATATTAATACTTTAAAATATTTCAGACTTTTTTAAATTGTAATAGTTTTCTTCACCGAGCAATGCGCTGCGGTGAGTATTCTGTCTTTTCATTTTGTTTAATTAAGTTCTCACTAAAAGTACATAATGACCTTTGGGTGCCTTGAGGAATTTAAAATTTATTTGTAATTCTTTTTCTCAGTGATATATTTTCAACCTATTAGGAGCCACAAATTATTTTTCATTTCCTTTAAATGTAATTATTTAATATGATAAAAATTGAAAAGAAAAAGCAATGTTTTGATTTCGCTAAATCAAGAAATTCTCAGATATGCTAGCAACAAGTTAGATTAACTTTCTTTGTAATTCAAAGTTTCTCAAATAATGCAATAAATGAAACCTGTTATAAATAAATTACTTCAGAAAAAAGAGGGAATCGAATTTAACTTAAAAAAACTTCTTACATACATACATTATATAAGATATAAATATTAACTTTAAAATAAATATTTAGTTGAAACTGTATCTTTAATTCTGTTCCATATTTTACGACTCTCTGGAACAACTAGAATGAATTTTATTTCTGATAATATTAAAATATATTACATCGTAAACGTAGACAATTAAATTTAGTTCTCTCGATGCCAAAAAATAAACAGAAACTTTCTTTTGTAACCTATCATAAATAGCATTCTCACATTTTATGCCTTGATAAACATTTGGAACCCCACACGACTTGATACATAACTGGAACTATTAATCACAGAACACGCACAATAAAAATGGTAATGTTGACTGTTTCCATTACTTATGCATTGATAACCTACAATTATTTGGCGAATTTCCGATATACGAAACCTCCATTACCCACAATGCCTTGCGACGTCTTTATCGAACTGCCAGAAATCAAGATAAGTGGAATAAAAGAAACGGAATGGCCGCTTCATTACTTATTCCTTTTAGGAGGAAATTTCTTTCTCAACCTGTGACCTGTCTTTTTGTTCCTCTCTCTTGACGAATGCTTTCACCTGTTGAGTGTTCCGCCTGACTACAGTTCCTTATCGTCCAGACCTTTTGTCCGAGGGGACAATATCGGGGCGACCTACTCTCTCTTTCATAATCCTGTTGGTTTAAATCCGAACAAATTGGTTGCGCGGTTCTGTTCTTGTCTCGTACTTGAATCAATAACGCTGAAGATGAACTGCGGCATCCAATTAGAGAGCGTATTTCAGGAAGCGCGCAATGCGTGTGATGACATAAGGTTACAAAACAAAAATTAAGGTCTCAATCAGAAGCAGGTAACACCTTCGCTTTGAAATCACTTTTAAAGAATAATTACATATATCCATTTTGTATGAGGACCCTTTGATACCGCGTAACAACTTTAATATAAAGACTTGATTTGTTTTTTTAATTTTGTTTTAGTTAACATTCTACTTCGGCAACACATGGAGATATTAGCAAGAACTCCAATTCAAACTATGACGTGGGCGCGATGTATCTTTTTCCCCACCAAACTAACACTTTGGGAAACACTCAATGAATCCGGTTGATTTGAAGATCTCTCCCATTTGGTGAAACGTGACTTATATTGATTGGATTAGAGTTAGTGAAGCGTAGAGATATGATTGGATAAATTGGATTTATAAGTAGCGAAGAATTTTACTAAAGTTAGTAGTTGCAGGGAAGAAAGTTAATAGTTGAAAGTGGAGTGTTGAAACTATAATTGAAGGAATCGTTACCATCTTGTCGAAAGTGAGAAAGTATTGGATCACAGCCAGGAAAGATCTACCGAGGGTCAAAGACTCGAACTCTCATCTTTTAATCTTATAAGGACTCGAACCAGATTAGTTCGTTTTATTAAACGTTAGATAAACGCGTATAAAGACCATTGCTTAAGATAAAGTTCCCCGGGTATTTAATATTAATAATTCGTAGATCTGAATAAATGAGTGACTTAGACTTTTGATTCATAACTGTTTTAAATGAAACTAAAAATGGAAAGTGAAGGAAATAATGGGGTGTTAGAAAGCCACTAATTTACAGAAATTTGAACCTGGATTAACAGGTGGTTTGTTGGGTTCAAATTAACATCACTGATTGATTGACTGATTTTATTAACTTGCATTAGGAGAAACGTGAGGACTTTTTTTGATGGATCTCGTAATTTTGAGACTCAGTCAAATGACGAAGAGGACACATGAATTGGCACTTCTTCTACAAACTTCCCCGCCCCACCACGGGAGGAAAATTAACGTCGCCGTAGAAGATGGTGGCAAATGATCTCATTATTTTAAACCGCGGTGAAATCAAAAAGGAGCACACCTTAACTAGTACCTGCATCTCCTAACTTTCTTGTAGCATCACGTAGGTTCTTTGAGACCCAGTTCCATTTAACTTACAGTACATTCTCAATTATTCAACAGCAAGAGTCTTTGGATGAATCGAGATTCGAATCCATGGTTCGTTTTAATCATTAGTAGAATTACCCTAATTAATACTATCATTAATCAAATAGAAAAATTCGAGAAAAATAAGTGGTTCAAATGTACCTCATCGAACAAAATTCCAGTTTCTTCACCTTGATGTAGTCGGTTTATTTATAGCTCAACAAAATATGAGAAAAACGTTAGTAACTACTTCTTGACATATGTATACTGTTTCAAGGATTTTAGATCTTTTTATTTCTGTTAATAGATCGGGCGCATTGTTTTGATTGCAAGGTTTTTATTCGTCAAGAATAGAATTCAACAAATCTTATGTTTTAGTATAATTACAGCTATATGCATATTTTATACATTCGCAAATTTATATTTGACATTTTCTTTGCATATGTCCCTTTTTCACCGCAAACGTATAATTATTGGCTTCTGTGATTGTGACAGTAATTACTATTACAAAACCTTTTTACGAATTCTTTCTCTTAAGAGCTTAAGTGTATCAGTTTTTTTTCACTACTTTCTAAGAGGAAGTTCCATGTTTCAATTTGTAAACCAGTTCGTTTGATCTTATTTTTTTCCCGAATTATTCATTTATGATGCATATTTAAACAGGACGTCAAAATGGCTCATTTATTGAAGTTTCAAGGCTGTAATAAATTAAACCTGGAGGGCTTTTTTACATAATTTCAGGATCATCCGCATATTATTTTTAACTGATTGGAGGCTACCTTAACAGATAAATCAAAATTAAATATAATTTACATAATTTAATTCAAATTCTCTGCAACAAAATTTATAATTCAAAATCCTGCAAGGATAGTTTGGAGTTTGAGATAGTCCATAAATACATAAATATATAGTAAACTAGAAATTATATTGATATTTTGATAACATTGATTCACTCCTTCTATTAAAATATTGTAATTAAAAATCCTATATTTTTTAATGATTACAAGATACAATGAAATAAAAAAAGTTTTTAAATAAAAAAAGTTTTTTTTGTTAAACGAAGAGGAAAATAAATTACCTGTATAAATTATTTATAAAACACTTTTTATGCATTGATTGGTAGTATTTTATATAACAGTGCGTCAAAAGAAATGTAATATTAAAAATGATAACATTTAAAAAACACATTATATCTAGAATTTTTAGTTATTTACAAGTATTTTTGAAAGCGAAAGTTGTTTGATAAATGATAATTTCAAAGCAGAGTGATTTATGCTAAAGCTAGAACTTTTGTTTGGACTTATGATCATACATTTATTTATAAAAAAAAGTACTGTAAACACCATTAGTTTTAAAGTAATCAAAATTACGTTGAAAAACAGATTTTAATTTTAAAATGCAAAAGGAAACTCAAATTTATTATAAAATTGAGTACAGTTTTCTATTCATGCATATTAATTTAAACAATGAACAAAACATAATAGTTTTAATATTCTTACTTCATATTTAAATTCCCGCTAATTTTATTTCTTTTTTTAGAAAAACAAAAGTAATTCCTTTTTTGTTAAGCTGAAGTAATTTTAAGAAAAATCTATGTGAAGGAAAAAGGAATTAAAAAAAGCTACCTCAAATGAGCCTATTTTTGAAGTATTATTCAAATTAAATTGAACTGCCTTTACTTGAAATAACCTACTGCATAATAATCTTAAGTAAATAAAAAATAATAAGTTTCAATTATTTGAGAATTCAGAGACTCGCTATAATATTATTCTGAAAAGGATTTCTTTAAGTAATTTAAAGCATTGTTTTCTTCTTTAATCACAATAAGTTTAGTTTCCTGTATAGAAGAATCTAGAAATTTCAGAATATTTTAAATTGATAAATTATTCAGGGTTAACTGTTTAGTAAAAAATGCAAAATATTAAGCAATTATCAAACATAACTACAATTTTAGCAACAAATATACAAGATATTAATTACAGGAATACAGTTAATTTATTATTCCAAAGAGACGTGTTTTCAAAATAAGAAAAAAAAAAAAAAAAAAAAACTCTTAATCATATAACAGAAATGACAATCTATCATATAAAATACAAATTAATTTTTTTTCATTATAGAAATTAAACAGTATGAAAAATAATTGTAGAAATGATTTGATAAACTCAAAATTTTTTCAAAAGAAATTTCGTTTGTTATGTAAGGTAACTGAATCAAAAACCTAACTAATTTAAAAACTGAAAAATGTTATATTTTCATGAGTTCTTATCAGTAATAATCTCAATATATACTATTACTAAATGTTTAAACATTAAAGCAATTTCAAAAATTCATTTGAAAGTGAAAATAGTTTAAACTAGGTAAGTTTTGAGTATGGAATCAAATACTCTTATCTTCAATTGCTAATTCATATGCAAACCCTGCAAAAAAAAACTATTTAGACATTTTAAAAGTTACATTTTTGATAGACTAAAATTTTAAGACTCTTTCTAAAAATGTGAGCTTTATCCATTTCTTCCGCTAGTCTCACAACATGCAAAAGATGAAAATCTATTCGATCCTAACTAAGAGTTGATACATTTGAGAGGCTTAATTTGTATCCACCGTTAAAATCCCAAAACGTATTTGTGTACTTACCACGGAAGCGATCATGGTTCAACTGTTTCTTTGGCTTTTGGAATCACAACTCAATCTATGCTCTACCCCTTCCATATTTCACGTTTTTATACCAAAGTCGATCGTCAGTGGCCAGTTGACCTTGAGGGGTGCAGCTAACGACTCACTTTCTTGGTCCACCCCACCCGGAGTCCAGAAGTACTTGACCTAGATAGAAACCTACTGTCTGCACGAGGAAACGGAAGATTTTCATGGGGTGGTGTCCTTTACGGATAGGTATCCTGAGTCATCTTCGATTTCCATTGTCCTGGGGTTTGAGGGAGGGAACCTCAAGCACTCGGGGTTTCGGGTTCCGGAGATAAAAAGGGAGGTTCTTCTATTTTATTGTTCAATTTTTGGTTTCGTTTTGGCTTATTCTCTCTAGAGGAAGTGGATGTTGAATCTTTCTGTTTTTAAGCAAGTTCCAATACGGGATTGGAACAATTCAGCCTTATCCTTGTACGGAGTTGATACAGAGAGATGTGATGTCATTAGTTGATTTGATTAACCGCGGAAGTAGAGATTGTGGTGTAATTTGTGACGCACATTTTTTTTGGTGAAAGCTTATGGTTTGGGTTTTTAAGTAATTAGTATTTCTTGGAATGGTGGTATTAATTCTAAAAATGTTCGTAATCACATTCTTTATTTAATTATATTGCGAGGCTAATGACTTGAAATAGTTAAAAGATAATGTGTTCAAGGCAAGTATAATAAGAAAATTAAAAGCCAAGTCCACCGTGACCTTGAGAAGATAATACTTCACATTTTCCAATCGGAACTTTTCGAAAGTCGATTCCTTTATCCGAACAGAATATGATTACAAATAACTTCGAAACTGTTTTATTTATCGATTAATATAATAAGATAATTACTGAATTAATTAGTAGAATTTACAAGAACAATAAAATAAACTTAAAGATATTGAAGAAAAAAGACAGAAAAAAATACTAACGAATTGATTTCATAAAAAAATAAGTATAATGACATTTCAATACACCTTTTTTAATGAATGCAAAATTTCATTGAAACTCGATTCTGAATCATTTTGTTACGCTCATGAATTTCCTAAAACAAAAATAGTTTCTGTGCGTAGAAATACTTTTATATAGAATAATTAAAAGTTATTCAGACATTTTGATTTTTTTACACTTATTTTCATTAACCAACAATGTAGTTTACACGATGGAAACGAAAACAATATATTAACTTCATAAATATTCTAACTGCGCTAAAAATAAGAACCAAACCATTATGATAACGTTAAATAAAAATATTTATAAATATTTTCCCAAGAGCTTTGCGAGAGAGAGATTATGAGAAATTTATTTAAGAAAGAAACAAAGTTTGTTCAATTTAAGAAGGGGAAAAGCTTTTTTTAAAAGAAGTTTTAAGTAAAATATTTTGACATTCC